>SRMA01026280.1:29580-83183 GCA_007224835.1 Danionella cerebrum | reverse complement strand
TATATATATATATATATATATATATAAAATATTGGTCATACCGTCCAGCCCTACTTCTGCTTAAGAAACTTCAACTAACTTATTTAATGTATTAAACATTAATTAATTGACCAAACCACACTCCAGCAATAATTTAAATGTATTCTCACAGTTGAAAACATGCACAAAAGTTGATTTCCTTGTCTCTAAAGTATTCACAGGGAATATGTTTTTCCATATTTATACCATATTTTCTCATATTAACATATTATTTAAAAGGCACATTGTGTTGTAATTCCACCAGAAACTGTGATATTTCTTGTGCTTTCGAACTACAGTCCATTCTATTGCAACTCTGCAGGTGAAGTAAAAAGAAAAACAATGCAAAAGGTACAAAATTTTTTATTTATTTAGACAAACTCTGGAAAATGTAGAATCTCTAATTTTACTTTTACTCAACATAAGTGTACTCAACATTTTTGCTGTGCCTAGTGTAAATGATTTTAAGTCAATTGTATAATCCAATATAATATAATATATCCAAGCGTTTTATTCAATTCATTAGCAGATAAAGCCACATGTAAAGTGCAGCAGTGGTTGGCACCAATTCTGAGCTTAGAACTGGTTTCCTCCCAAAATCCAAAAATACACCTCCTATGGGGAGTCACAAAGTTATGTTGTGTAGCTAATTTACCTTCCTTGTGTTTGGGGCATGAGTCATAAAAATGCTGGGGACAATTTTAATGCAAAGTTTGCGGTTATAATAAACCAGACAATTGCACATCGCTGTATATCGTGCAGTTATAAAATAATCTGTACTATTTTATTATGGGAACATGATCGCCAGTAACTGGTCTTACGTGAATGTACTGTTTGAACAGATATGGTATGCGCTGCACACCCTCAGGTTCTTGAATATTCTGCTTGTATTATATTGCATTGTGCGCAGTGACGGGAATCATCCAAGACACTGGATGCATGCACAGATATTATGTTGCGGGATGAAAACTAGAGACTTTAGGCAGCTGACATTGAGTTTTCTACGGCAACAGTGAGCTTCTCTTGCCTTTTAGTGTAATTGTGCGAGTACTTTTTTGTGAAAAACAGAGTTGGTATTGTGAGAGGAAGATGAAGTTCAATTTAATATTTTCTGCTGTGTCTGGAACATTAGAGAGGAGAGGTCAGTTCCAAGGACTAGCTCTCCACTTTATGAAAATATTCAGGGTGAATAACTGATCAAATCTGAAAATGTATTACCTATCAGTATTAGTTACATTTTTATTCAGGTATCGCTCTATCAGTAGTGAAAAAAAATCATTCATAAACATATGAATCATCCTGATGACATTTAAGTTTATTCTGCGTGATACTTGGTTTTGTCTCCCTAACATATTTAAACAGGAGCTATGGGGTGCTAGAACGCTTTGCGTTGTTTGTTTGAGTATCCCGATCAGCTTGAGTCTGACTGCCTGACCACCAGTTTCCACATGAAGGAGCGCTGGAAATTATTTTTGTAATTCTGCTTGGTCACTGTAGAGGCACTGGAATTACACACTTGATTTGTCACACTTCTGCAGGAGGATTTGATCTCATGTGTGGATGTTACTGCGGTTCAATACTGACATCAAAACAGAACACTTGTCTAACCTGTACATAGCTATGTTATGTCCAATACATGGCGTTCATTACCATTTGACAGTTGTAGAATTACAATCATATGCTAAATGATACATTTTTGAGTAAATGGGAACAATGGGCTAATCAATTCTGCCGTATTGTCTTTATTTCATTGCATCATATAAACACATTGTGAACGGCCTTCCTTTGTAAAACCTTATATTGTAGAAGGCTTAGGTCAAGTCAGATAGTATCACGACCATTTCAATGGTCAGACCGTAACCATGTTTACATTTACCGATTAAACCAAACCGTTTACCTAGCTAGGTTTATCATTCAGAAAGGTAATTCTGTTGACTTATGTTAAATAATATAGTCATGCAGTGTTTCCCCTAGGATCATGGCCTGGGGGGGGGGGGGGTTATGGGGGTGCGGCAAAATCCTTACACAAACACTTAATAGTGTTTATATGTTTCTTTTAATTGCAGTATACCAATATATTATAATGTCTGAACAATTACTGTACAATAACTAAACAACTGTACACTGAACTAAACACTAAACATCACATTTATTTTAATATGTTAATTATTCACAAAGTGTGCAGCTTTTGTCACTGCAGTGTATCTTTCTGGGCTTCTGAAAGAACATTTCCAGAGCATCTTGGTATGGATAGTCTGAAACTTCTGGCCCATTTATTGAGATCCGCATGCAGGCTGCAAGATGGTCCCCTTGCAGCCTATTGCGAATGTCTGTTTTGACCTGTAAATACATTAACTGTTAGGCTTTAAAAGTGATAACTGATAGTAACAACAGTAAAAATCAACTTAACATAGTGATAGTTTAAAGCAGGAAATGCCATTGTATAACTAACTAGCTAGCTATTAATTAAGCAATTTATTTATCAATTCGTTCATTCATGCTTGTGTGTATTTACTTACTTACCAAGATCAGTCTTGTACAGCCAGGGGGAGTATTTCCCCTCTGACAGCCAAGCTGGGTCAAAACCTGTCGTTCTGTGGTGGCTAGACTTTTGCTGCTTGTCAGGGGCAGACATGCAGCACTTGGGCTCTTTTCTGTACTTTGATTCGGAGTAGGAAAGCTACACGGGCTGCTGCTCGCAGCAGAACACGTGCTGTCATCGTCACCACCTTGGGAGGGTTTAAAACATGCGGATATTTTTGCCTGCTGCGACATACTCTCTGTCCGCTGATGGGTGTGTGTGTGCGCGCGCATTGGAGCGGAACTCCGCCGTGCGCGACACGGAGGACAATTGTAAACGCGCAAACGTTGAGACAGAAATTACATGCCATCATATAAATAACATAATGCTATTTAGTTTAATAAAAGAAAAAAGCAAAGACCTGTTATATATAAATTACTTCTGTCGTTTTTCGACGAAAATAAAATAAAATTAACTTGACCTTCAAGGGGGGCGGGGTGCCCCCCTAATATAATGGTAAGGGAAACACTGTCATGCATGGGTTGTAATTGCAAATAGTTTCACAGCAATACAACTGTACCACAAACTGTGTAACTCAAAATTAGCTTTAATCATAAAATTTCTGCCAAAATGTCTCCCATTGTTCATAATTGTCACATGGATTACATGTCATCACTAGGGATTAAATTTTAAAAGCCTGCTTTTTCAAGGCAGTGATTCTACGTTTAAAAAGCTAGTTAAGTTCTTGTCTCTGGCTGTGTGATCTGTCATGCTTCTATGTGCACTTGAAATGTGTGTGCTGTAAATGTTTTGGAGCATAGAAAACTGATGGAAAAGGGCAATAGTTGAATTATTAAACTAAGAAAGAGCAGGATTCAGCTTCTCTTGCCCATTGATTTCAGAAGGAAATGTAAAAGCACATAATTCTTCAATAAAGTGCATAATAGGACCCATGATTTAAGCACTAAGCATTATTGATTTAAAAGGGGAGAAAATGTTACTAAAATAATAAAAATAATAACAAATTTCGGCAAAAAAAATTTGTCCAGTAATCGGTGGATGAAAAGCTATACAGAAATTAGATAAAGAAACAAAAAAAAAATTAAAGACGAAACACAGAGTAACACTGCCATCTAGGGGACATAACCGGTAACGAAGAGAGGGAAAGAAAGAAAGAGAGAGAGAGAGAGAGAGAGAGAGAGAGAGAGAGAGAGAGAGAGAGAGAGAAAGAAAGAAAGAAAGAAAGAGAGAAAGAAAGAAAGAAAGAAAGAAAGAAAGAAAGAAAGAAAGAAAGAAAGAAAGAAAGAAAGAAAGAAAGAAAGAAAGAAAGAAAGAAAAAGAAAATCTTGATTCGACCAATAGGAACCTATAATGGAAGTGACGTCACCAGACAAGCGACGAGAGGCGTGGACAGCAGCAACTGTATTTTGGCGGACAACCAACGGCAAGCGTTCACAGGCTTTGAAAGTGCGCTAAAATGTTTTGAATTTCCAATGCACCCCGACCTGAGCTTTGGGGGTCGCAGCATGGAGCTCATCTGCACAAATGCACATGGTTACCCCCAGGTCTGCTAACGCGCGCGGATGAACACTGACTGGCAAGCGAACGCATTTATTTACCTTTGTCTCTGATGCTGTGTGCATTCTTCAGCGGTGTGAACCAACCACGTTAGCTGCGCCATTAAAGTATCGATTTGTGTTTGGATGTTCATTAACCGGTTAACCACCCTTTTCAAACGTCAACACCTTCAAATAACAGATTCACTCTGTGTAACCACAAATCTCAATAGTTTAAGGCAGACGAGGCTCACAACAACACAAGATGAACGGAAAGGTCCTACCGGATACCCCCATTGCCGTGGACTGTTGGCAGCTGCGCAAGTGCCTTCATGTGCGGCTGTTCTTCCTGTCTCACATGCATGCGGATCACACCTCTGGCCTGTCCTCCAGCTGGAGCCACAGACCCATCTACTGCTCTCCTCTCACTGCCAAACTTCTCCGTCTCAAGCTGCAGGTGAGGAGATCCTGCTGATGTGGCTGTGCAGAGATCAGTTTGTTAATTTTCCACAGGATCTGCATAATACAGTCAATGCACAACAACACGTTGCTTTTTTTTATTACTTAAAGGACCATGAACGGAGAAATTAAAAAGTATAATTTAAAGTATATAAACTAAAAAGTAAAATTGAATAATATAGCTATGTTGAAAGTTTCAGGTCTCAAATATTTTTGTTTTATTTAAAAAAAAAAAACAATTGCTTTTACTAGAGTAAACCCAGACAGCTAGCTGAACAGGAGTCTGAAGAATGGGGGTAACAAGAAGATTCTCTACCTACAGTCCGAGACTATTCTAAAACCGGTGGCTACAGGGAGCAAGCCAGTGTTTGGAAGAACACATAATTAGACACTGCATTGCTTAAAAATTGGTGAGAAATCGAGCCCTAATACCCTACTAACCACTTACCAAGTAGCTTTACAAACATTTGAATTAGTCAAACTTATGCATTTTAAACTTTCCCACACTCAAATGTTTTTGTAACAGCCAGAGTAAAAACTTGTTTTTGTATTATTAATAATAATAATAATAATAATAATAATAATAAAAAAAAGCTTAATCCATATAATTGCCAATTCCAAATTTTGGGAAGAAAAAAAAATCAAATTTATGACTTTTAAAAGAACAAGAGCTAAGATTTACGTTCCTTTTATTTATTGTTCCTGTATGCAATGCACAGGAATAACAAATGAACAATTGTCTTGTTCAGGTCAAAGAGAAATGGATTCATCCTTTGGAGATTGGTGAAGCTCACATGCTGCTGCTAGATGATCTAGGAAAAGAACGACTGACCGTTACTCTAATAGATGCCAACCACTGTCCCGGGGCAGTCATGTTCCTCTTTCAAGGATACTTTGGCACCAGGCTGTACACTGGTAAGTTTGGAAGAATACAGAAAATAAAATGCATATATTTAAAAACATCTCAGAGACTGCCTTTTGATGCACCCGTTTTGTTTGATCCCAGGTGATTTCCGTTACACACCATCCATGCTCCGAGAGCCCTGTCTGAGGAACAAAACTACCATCGATGTGCTCTATCTGGACAATACAAACAGTGACCCCACACGTATTGTGCCTACTCGTCGGCAAGCCACCCAGCAAATTAAAGAGATTATCAGGGCTCATTCTGGTTGCAAGGTGATCTTCGGTGAGACGCATATTCCCCCACTATTTAATTTTTGCCAACATCTATTTGCAATCTACAAAAAATGCTCAGTTAAAGTAAAAACTGGATTTTTAATGGATATTAAATTGCAGGCGGTACAATGTTGACCAAAGTTTGTAGCGCATATACCATATAAATATATATAAACACACACCATATATAGTCATCACTTTTTGGTTTATCCATCTTTATTCTACATTCAATGTGTTTCTTTACACTGATCTCTATGAACCAAAGCAGTTTAAATGAACCATACTAGTCATGTGACAATCCATAAGACTTATTGGCCAGATGTGAACATGAGAAACAGTACAACAAAACGCACAGAAGTAAACAGGAGGGAAAAAAACGATAACAGGCATTGCACAATGGAGAGTCAACTACACTGGTTTATTCCGTTTCTTGTCATTTATTGCTTAAGACAAACAATAGAGTTTGAGAATGAAGTACAGATGTGGATGAACACGTTTCAATCATAGACTTAAAAATAATGACGATGTGACACCGCCTACTGCTATTGCACTAATATGAAGCAACCATGAGCGTGACATGAACTCCGCTCGGTTGCTATAACTATCCGTACCAGAAGAGAACCAAACTCTAGTGCATCAATAGAACTACACAAACCAGGTGTGAAGGCACCTTAGGATTTGAACTAATCCTAACCGTAAGACTTCTGTAAACCTTTGGTTTTAAGTTAGTTTTAAATATAGATATTGCATTAATCATAAACAAAATCTTTTCTGTGTTATTAGGTCTGTATTCTCTGGGTAAAGAAAGCCTTGTGGTTGAGCTAGCCTTGGAGTTTAAAACCTGGGTTGAGGTGGACAAAGAGCGTATGGAAACTGTGGATGCCTTGGACCTCCCTAATGTTTTCACGACAGACTCTAATGTTTGGCGCTTTCGTGTAGTCACTCAGTCAAAGATCAATGCTTTCAACATGGAAGCGTGGAATAAACAGGAACCTACCATTGCAATATTGCCCACCAGTCGCCCTATGGTCTCCTTGCACCCTAAGGTCTTTGTGGTGCCTTATTCAGATCATTCCTCCTTCCAGGAACTGGAGGATTTTGTGTCAGCCCTGAATCCAGTTTCATTGGTGCCTATTGTGGGCAAATGCCTGCCGTACTTTTCATCTAGTCTGAGCCCTCGAAAAAAGCTTAAAGCCGTGCTTATTCCAGAGTCCGTCAAGCAGTACATGACTACAAAGACTAACATTCAGACTTCCACGAATGGCGTCGGGATGCTTCAACGAAACTTGCGTCAAGAGGCACAAGGAGTTTTGTTTGACTCTCCAGAAGCAAAACGAAACAGACCTCGACTCATCGATGAGGATTCAGATGGTGCAGACAAGGATCATGACACTACGGATGGAAATTCAGACGCAGACTCTGACTGCATTCTTCTTGACTTGAGCATTGAACGAGACAACAGCCCACATACGAAACTCAAACGAGTTCAATCAGAAGACATCATCACAGTCAACAGTAGCCTTCCAATGGATGACGACGAATCTATCAGTACATGCATCGGATCACCTGATCAAAGCCTGGTATATGAACAAGAGCATGGAAGTCCAACAAAACCACCCAATGATCAGAGTCCTCAAGATGGCAACTCCAACTCTAGGGAGATTTGCTCTTCAGTGGACTGTATCAGTGTCCTTGAAAAAAGCTGTGTTGCCCAGGAAGCTACACTTGGACCGGCTACACCACCATCAGAGAGCTCCACCGGTATCACCATAGAGCAGGTAGAGAACTGGCTCCTTGAGAACTTCACCATCCCTGCAGAAGAACTCAAAGGAGGCCGCATGGTGTCAGAACTTTATGAACAATGTCCCCTTAACCCGCTTGACCTTCCCAGGCCAGTTGGTGACCAACTCGAAGCAGCCATCAGGCGTCTCACATCTAAATAAAGAATTTTATGTAAAAACATGAATATTTTTTGATAGTTTATCATGTATCGTTTCCACGGTAACAGTGTTGTGATTTGAGTCAATATAGTGTGCCAACATCTAACCTTTGATCCTTAACTCATTTGCATGCCTTTTATTTTCAACTAGAATCACAAAGCACTTTATTTGTCATAGTTTTTATATTGGAATTAATAAAATAAAATAAACGTTTCTCCTCTTTGATGTGTTTTAAGTAGCCTTTTCACTGAATGGAAGTTCTTTGGTTATTATTTGTAATTTTCATGTATTATTTCAGGGTAATATAAAAATTGTAACAACGTTTTTATATTTGCTGCAAAATTATTTTAATTATGTCTACACAGTTCTCCTAGTACAGAAAAGAACCCTTACCCAGAAACCATTTAATGTAATTTAACTCGTGGAAAAGCTCAGGAATGTACCTTGAAAGTGATGGAAAGGTGCCTGGAATTTGAGTTTTGGAAAATTGGAAGCAACCCTGAGAAGGTTGATGTTCTGTAGAGTCTCAGTTGTACCAGCAGATGACAGTGCAGTTCAAAAAGTAAACCAGTTTGTCCATTTACTATTGGGAAAAGCTTGTTCAGTGCTGGTTTAGTCATGTTTACTACATTACAAACTCCCTTTGGTTTTCACACAATAGCATAGATTTACCAATGGGAAGAAAGGGTGAGTCTATGGGTGATTGGAACGGTGTATTTAACTGTGAATTTAATTCTGTAACACAGAAGAGGATATCTGGAAGAAATATGATATGTATCATATTTAAAATTTAGTACTCATTTGTCTAAGTTATAGACCAATTAAGGCAAAATGTACTATTATTTTGTTTATTAGGCTAAATTAGCATAGCTATTTGTTGCACAAACCGAAGTGGTTGATTGGTGGTTGGACAGATTATGAAGCACACAAAGCTAAAACATTTGCTTAGGAAAAAAAAGTTAATTTTCCTGAGATGGTTTTCTCTGATTGGAAAGAAAAGCATGACTCAATTTCCTGTTGATCACTGACTGGTCAGTTGTTGAGCTCACTGCTGGCCAGTCACTGTATGCAAGACAAAAACCATGTAGCTTCACTATAGGAGCCATCGCACCAAATGTGTGATATTTGCTTGTTGTAACTTTTCGAAATTTTATTTTTTTTTTACTTGATTTCAAAACAGATTCCAGTAGAATACATACTTAAGTTTTCCAAATGGATATTGGTCCATCTTAACTTATTTACATTTTGTATAATCAAAAGATGCCGTTTTACCTTATTACTAACCCACTTGTTATTTTTTATATAAGTAACAGGACTGATATTTTAGCAAAAAAGGAACAAATACAAGTTAAATAGCCACATGGTGCACATGTTACTACGGCCAGGGAATTCAGCAAAATCTGATTTAATTTTACACTAAACTAGATCTTTAAAATAATTAGGATAGCTATGGGATATCTGTGAAGTAACAGGATAGTATTTTTTAAATAACGCTCCAAAATATCACATTTGGGGTAGGGTAACAGGTATGAGTAAAGCTCTAGGGGCATGTTTTGTTTCATTTAAGAAAATAAAGATATTTGTATGATACTGGAAGTTGGTAGAAACGATGGCGAGTAGAGCTAAGCCTTACCAAGCGGAGCCATGCCTTTACTAAAGCCAGTAGAAAAGTGGCATAGCAGTGACCCAGTATAGCAGAGCAGAACATCTAAAGGACAACTTCTGCTACAGAGGGACTGTTTCTGCCAATGATCATAATTAAATTAGCAGACATTAGAGAAGCAGTCCAATCCATCATGTGCCCGTTCCTCACAGACGGGTGCAAGTACACAAGACATCAACCAAAGAAAAGCCACAGGGAATTGGAAAGAATGGGGAACGCATACATTACAGCCGTGACAGATTCATAGTAGCATTATCAGATTAGCCTGTCATTTCAGACAAATGGGTGTCTTCAAACAGCAGGCACACTAACAAAAGTTTTACCTTAAACAATTTTTCTATCTGCAAATATGTACCAATCACTGTCAGCACTGCCTCATATTGAGAAAGACATGAATAAAATAATAGAGGATCAAGGTCTAATTTATTTCTCTAATCCCACAGATAGAGAGAGGTCTGGAAGTATTGATTTAGTATTCATCATAATGTGCGTGATTTATTTTTAGAGTCTAAACTGTTCTGTTTACTATTGTAACCACCTACCCAGGGATTGGGGGCTGCTGTGCTGGGAAATGTGTCTAAAGCTTGGCTGTCAAATAACCGTGATGTTTAATTCACCTCTGGCTTCTATGCGCGCACACTCCCACTGCTCATAAAGGATGAATGGATTGGTGCATCAGGGGTACTCTATTCATTCCAGATCAGCCAAAATCAACATTAAAACTCTCTCTAGACTGACTTGATCCAGCAGAGGTGTCCTAGCATCAGCCTTTTATCCAGGATCGACAGCCAGCTGCTGGCTCAACCACCGGGAAAAATAGACTGTCTCCTCTATCAGTAAGTATTGCCAACCTAAAATTGCCTTTTAATCAGGCGCCCTGGATTGCCAATGAATGGTTGGAATTCAAAATGATCAAAATAAACTCCTATTTCTTGGTTTCGTGTAATATTTTGCACCAATCACAGTGGGGAAAAGTTACACTTTCTTTGAAGAGCAACAACTTGGCAGTTTTTGGCATCTGTAGCTGGAATGCAAGGCTTTTTCTATTTATTTTCTTTCATAAAGCTCTGGTTATTTTCGCACATGGTCAAAATAATTTGTGAAATCTATCTTTCTCAACACTGATACAGTTGTTTGCGAAATTACTTTCTGGTCAACTCTGATTTTTACCCTAATCAAAACATTATGGTTTTTTCCCCAGCTACTTTTAACATCAAAGATGTTGATTTGGTTCCTTATCTTTTCTGTTGGTAATGCAGTCCTTTCTTCTTTGCAAAAAGCCTCCAACTCTTGTAAATTCTTGGGCTGTTTTGTATGAACTTTACGTTTGAGTTCTCCACAGAGTGGTTCAATGTTGTTGAGCACAAGAGACTGAGATGGCCACTCCAGATCCAACCAATGACAAGTGGCTTTGTGTTGTCGTGTTGGAATGTCCAGTCCATGCGCAGGCTTCCATGCTGATGACTGCACATTTTCCTCCTTAGCTGTTGTCATTATGAATTAAATAGAGTAAACACAGTTGTTTGACCATAAAGGGCTTCACCCAGCCAAAAACATTGCATTATCGTTCATATTTTCTGAAAATGGCTGTGTAGACGCATGAGCACAACTGTATTTAGGGGCCAATGCTGTATAAAACAAACTGCTTGGTTTAAAAATCAAAGATAAGTGGGTTGTGCGTTTAAAAAAGGCACATGAGACAATAGATAAACTGGCCAATAAGTTGGCTCTCTGACCTCAAGTTCATCAGCTTGCCATTGACAGGTTCTACCTTGACTGTCTAAAGGAGAAACACAGGGAAAATAGAAATAAACGGTGCATTTGTTCATGATGTACAGACAGGACAGATCTAATAGCTTTCTTGCACACCCCATTAGTCTGTGTTCGACACTGTCAGTTCGACGGGGCAAGACATTTATACCATGTGCCTCGAGGGAAAAGAAAACCTTGTTAAAATGTCATTGACCCATGGAGAAAAAATAATATGATATGTTCTTTTCAGTGTCATATTAAAGGTTAATCCATCATTTTCTAAAATCTGATTTGACGTGTAATCTAACATTGTCATTTAAAATTCTTTGTAAAACCATCAAACAAAAAACTATTTTGAGATGAGTTTAGCTCAAAGTTGAAAGTGAACAATGGTTCAGGAGAGTGAGCTATTGTTTTCAAGACTGGCTATCTCTGGGGCTGAAGTCCCGCTCTCCCTTGGTTCTGATTAGCTAGATCATGAGTGTCTTCCAATTGTCACCATGGCACATGAAACGAGAACGCTCAAGGTTTAATTCTGTTAATAGATAGTGCTATAATTTGGTGGGTGTGAGAAATGTTTTGTGTGAACGTGTGAAAGTGAGTTGCCGTTATTTCCTTACAGAAAAAAAAAACTGTAATAATAAAATAGGCTCTTCTGGAGCAAGTGTCCATATGCAGCTTGTCTGCTTTTAAATTAACAGTAAAAGGAAAGTGTAGGGAATGTCAATGCTTCAAAATTCCTCTCATTAGAAAAGACTAAAACTTTTGAAATGAGACTTTTCTATTAACATTCGGATCCTCATTTATCTTCAGAAGATTCTGGGCAATTTCAACAAACTGTCCATCGATCTGCCTTCAGAATCTTACCAGAAATAGTTTTATTATTACTATGTTAAAAGAGCTCAGTTGCAGAGTTGAAGTTAATAAGTATAAACATAACACTTATAAACAAATGGCAAAAACAACTTTCACAAACAGAATTTTCATTCACATATTTAGAAACAAAAAACAAACTAAATTAAATAAATGGATGAATAAACTGTTTGTCGGAGTCAGTTTAACTCTGAATAGAGCTCCTCTTACTCTACAGATTTACTGTGTACTCAGTGAGGGGTCTGATTGCAGCCTGCAGAAAAGAGGTGGGCACGGAGCCATCCGTCCTCACCCCAAACTCATTTTTCAATTCTATTGGTCAGCTTGAATGGGGATGAGGAATGGGAGCAAAAAATAAAATAATCTTCCAGCCTCCAGCTTAACCACGGACCAATCCCCTCATCATGCACCTTTTCTGCGGGGAGCAGGGACACTTAATAAATCTCATATCACATACTTTATAGAGAGTACAGTGCATTGATTGGGAGGCACAGCATAACTTCTGACAGAATTGTTAATGACAGGTGTACAGAAAGTTATAAAACTGTTTCCCATTAAACCACTCATCGTAACTCTATTTAAATGTGTCTGATAAAGCCGTTCTGAACTCTTCCCCTCTGTTTGATCTGGATTTCTTCTTCTCTCTGATCTGTATCTGCAGTGCAGCATGCATCCAGCATCTTCCTCGGATCCCAGCCCTTCTTTGCTAATGACAGATCACTGCCAACGCCAGAATCAGAGCCTCGTGTGGTTTCCCTCCGCTTCCTGAAGTAGGCCATCCATCCACTTCTTACTGGGAAGTTTGAGCCGAGTTCTAGTGGTGCTTCTGGAGATTTAAATTAGACATGGAGCATTTCATCAGCCCCTGTCACCATTGCAAAAGTGTTTGAAGTGCCCTAGACAGAGAGACCCTCCCTGCACAACTTGAATCGAAACAGACTAATGAGAGAGGAAAGAGCCAGAGGATGTTTGTGCATTTGAGTTCTGAGAGAGTTGGTAAAGATCAGTAGCAAATGTTGTCGTTTAAATGAGTCGTTTAGATTGACAATGTTACCTGCTCACGTACAACTTGTGTTAAAACCGTTGTACGGTTTTAAATGGTCTAAACAGTGTGGCACTATGTCGGACTCTGTGACTTCTAGGGAGTACACGATAGCCACTCCGGGGCTTCCAAAAAACAATAAAAAAGACGTGTTGCAGCAAGAGAAAAGAACATGATATAGTTCATCAGGAACTGGCTGAATAGAGTTTTGATTGTGATCATGTACATTTTGTTCCCTCAACACAATTCAGTGGGATTAGGTTCAAAATTTCGTCTTGGCTTGTGATGCCCTAGATTTCACATGACGTTTATGAAACTGTTTCTCTAGTTCAAGCTCTTGCGTTGGATTGGACTGAGTGCATTGTGTTTTAAAAGCAAGGCTGGCTTTCGGCATCTTGGCAAAGAGCATTAGTGTTTGCAGCAGGTTTCTGACCTCGGACCTGCCTGCCCTTCAGCCATGAGTCTCACAAAGAGACATCTACTCCAACGAGGCTATTCATTGCTCTAAAGCTAGGCATTCTAAACAAGAGATGCCTTTTAATCAGTAGTCTTGGATTACTTGTACTTTTAGAGATATACAACAAGACAAGGGGTTCATTACTCATGAGAATGCTTCACAATTCCATGTGCAATATGAAATTACATTCATGAAAATGGACAATTATCCTCTGTCTCAGCCTCATAAGTGAACCAGACCTTGCAGGCCTATCCTTTCACGCCTGGGTGAAATCTATCTAATGTTGAAGTGTGACATAAAAAGGAGGGTGGAAGGAAAGCTTATAAGTATGAAACCAGCAGTTGTGTAGTGTAGGAAACTCATATTCAAAGGCCAGGAGATTTTGGGGCAACAGAACAAGTTTAATATCCAAAGAAGTCATCCTAAATCGAATTCTAAACACGTGTTACAATGCTTTATGAAGACAATCAAAGGGCAGTTCTATAGGTGGAGTTATATTATCAAATGATCAGTTCCACAAATGGTAAAAGTGTCAACAACAACTTTCTCAAACTCTAATCAGGACTGGGCTGTAATCAGTGCTGAGAGAGGGGAAGATGTCAGAAGGGGTAACAACAAAGAAACAAAAAAAGGGGTCTCAAAGGTAAAAGTGATAACATTATAAAGACAGGGTAACCTGAATAACAAAAGATGTTAAATTTGCAATCCTACAGAAGAATCTCATATAGTGACCCTATGAGATGAAAATATGTGCCTATTTTATAATGGTACAATAAAACAAGTGAAACCTGTCACAGTGGAATCATGGCAATCACTAGAACCAAGTGAATACAAGGCTGTCGATGCGATTGGAGTATATACCTGATGTAAAAGTGGGATCGACTGCAAGTTTTCTAGGCTTAGGATAATTGCCAGTCATGGCCCATGTGGGGTCCTTACCTGGAATCCAGAATTGGACTGCGTTCCATTCTCACTCCCTTCTTCTCATTGCCCTTGAAACCGAGGGTTAGTGATGAAAATATATCCATATGAATGGGGACACCCGTTAGGGACGAACCCCGTTGGGTAGAACACAAATCCAGCATTCAAAAGAAAACATAGTATACAGTAAAATCCTAAGAGTTAAATTAACTCTACTCAGTGTGTATTTGGTCCCACTCTATATAGAGTTAAACCAACTCTGAAGGAGAGTTATTTAAATAAGTCTATTTGAACTAAACAGTCTATTTTTGTCTGTTTTTACTCTTTCTGGAGTGGACTTGGTCCCTCTCTGAATAGTTAATATTTAGTTTGCATTTTCCATGCAGATTTGGAAAAACATGAAGAAAATAGATTATTAAATTACTCTTTCTCAGAGTCGGTTTAACTCTATATAGAGTGGGACCAAATACACTCCGAGTAGAGTTAATTTAACTCTTAGGATTTTACTGTTAGAAAGGCCCATGGCAGGTAAAACCAAACCAAAAGTAAATCACGAGATAATCTAACTGAGAACAAAACATGTATGTCGAAACATAAACAAGAATAACATAAGACTCACTTTGAGGTTGAAAAGTTTTACACTACTCTGTAGCAGTGAAAGTTTGACAATGAACTTTAACCGAGGGAGAGGAAATACAAGATTAAATAGAGCGACATAATGAGACAGAGTGGAAGCCAGAGGGAGTGACAGGGCTAACGATACAGGAAGGCAGAACACGGGAGGAAAAACAGGACAAAAGAAAAGGGGAAAAGCAGGACGCCTAAGAATTAGGGAAATGATAAATGATAAATATATTATTTCTATAAATCTAGCAATTTTGGTGATTTAAAATTCTTTTGAGGTAATGAATATAAAAATGGGACGTGAACTTCAAATGATGGTTTTTATAAACTTTTTTGAAATGCCAAAATTACTGACATATGTGGGCCTCTATGGTCATCTTGCTCCTTTGTTTTGAAGAACCTTTATTTTATCCTTTGGTCTTCCTTTTAAAAGGAATTGAGACTCCCCTTTACCTCACATGAACTAGAGAAACAGAGGGGTGTGGCAAAGGAGTAGCAATGGAAATGGTTTGGCAAAATCTAGTTGTGTGAGCCAAATCTGGGCCAGACAAATAACCCTAGCAGACAAAATGACTTCATTGTACTTCACTATTGGTGGTTTGACAATGTTTAATATGTTAATCAAACACAATCATATTTTATTTGCTAATTAGGAACTGCTTGGGCAGTAATTCATAGAATGAATCTGGCATTAACTCTCAAAGCTTCTAAAGAGGACTTTGAAGAGGCCATCAGTCAGTCTGTCTGAAGGGTCTCCATCTCCTCAAGTAAGTTAAAAATCCCTCTCGATTTCAAAGGCTCACTCATCCTTACTACGGCTATTTTGAAAATATCCTGTTGTTTGAGGGAGAAATCAGATAACCCTCCTTCAATTCACTTGAGGTATCCGATGAGCTAGAAGAGAATTTCAACAAAATCTGAAAGTTCTCTTGAGCAAAGAAGTGCAGCCGGAGCCCCAGGGAACCCACTGATTGGATGACAAGTTCCCATTTTGCTGCTGTTCGGCAGTGACAGAGAGACTGTGATTAAAGGACAAGTCTGAATAATAAGCTGTCACTTATAAACTCTCCTGACCTATCTGCAGACCTGCAGAGTTTCTTTTCAGATCCCATTTTCACAATGAACTTTTAATTAGATCTAAATGTTTTTTCCTCCCATAGGCAAAAATTCATTGTATCGGATGAAATCGTGACTAAACTATCCCAAAGTGTTAATGGTGAGTGAATGTAGCCCTTGCTGAACTGGCTTTCTATGGATATTGATGCAACTCCCTGTAGGATTGACAGCCAAAATGTTACATAGCAATTATTGATCAGGAGCAATATGTAAGAGATATAATCCAATCCATCAAAAAATGTGCCCAACACGTCACTTGACATTATTTTCAAGTACTGATTCCACTGGTACTTTGGCCACAGTATTCCCATTTGAAAAATTAAATGGCAGCTGCATGTAATATTCATGATTTCATTTTAGTAGCAGTTCTTCTTCCTGTTCCCACACTGATCAGGAATATCCGGCGTCACCAAAATAAACCTTTTAGGATCACTGTCAAAGCAACATAATAACCAGACGTTACATTAATGGGTATCACTCGTCCCTTCCCAGGGTAGCTCCTTGTAGCAAAAGCTCTTGCTGAATCCAGCCCCCTACTTGGTTACATCTAGTCTGGGGGGCAGGGGACACCATATTCCATGGTTATTATTATGTAATTGCAATACTAATTGTTGCCACAAACTTGGTATACTTGGTACGTGCATATTGGTAAAAAAAAAAAGGTGGAATGCTCCCTCTTGAAGGGATCCTGCCCCAAGTGGAGGTGAGTAAGGGAACTAGGGGAGATTGATGGGATTGATCTAAATTCCCACCGGATAAGCCGAAGAAGAAGACTTACACAATTCCAATTTTTTGCTCATATGGAAGCAGATCTGTTTGATGAGAGTGTAAACAAAAGAAAAGCGGATATTTTACGATTGGATTCAGGGCTCATTCATATGTGGAAATTGTTTCCTGGTATGGGTCTCGCCAGGCCGAAGTCATGGGCATTGCCTGTGGTGGGGTGTGCATTGAGGTCGATCAACTTGGGAGACATGGGCGTGGCTTTCACCATTGAGGACCATTACATTGCACTTACTCCCCCCTTTTCTCAAGTTTTTTTTTCACTTCCATGATTAAGCCTACCTCCAATTTATCCAACCCTTGTAAAACCCTTTGTATGCACGACAGTTTATACAGAGAATATCTTGGCCTAAGTCGGACCCCAGGAGGAAGAGTTAGAAAGTGTTGCTTTAAATTGCATCAGGCACATTTAAAAACCTCTCAAATACAGATGTTTTACAAATAAAGGAAAAGGAAGCCCACATTTTCACCCTCTAAACCCAACGACTAAAATCTAATGCCATGACAACCCCAGAGGAAGTGAGGAGACTTATGTAAATGTACACCTGTCTCTGGAGAACCCAGCCATGGCATCTACTGTAACATGAATTAATGAGAGAATCTCTACTGTCCCATTAAAAGCTGCTTGGATTCTAAAAGGTTATAAAACCCAGTATGGATTATTCATGGAAAAGAAATTGCTAACAAAAATTCTCATGCCGATCTTTTCAAAACATGTCAAATTCATTTTATTCTTTGTCACTGTTAAGGCAAGCCATTACAAATTTCACACACCACGGGAATGACAACAGCACGGTTCTATGTTTGGTTTGGAAACAGCTTCCCATGCATACCAACCGAGGAGGAAAGAAAATGAGTGCAGCAAGGATGGGATGTCATGCTCTGTTTTTTTTTTCCTTTTGGTCATGAGACGTGTGGAGAGGTTTAAACAAGATCAGTTGGCCATTTTGGCACAATCATGCATATTTCACAGAGGAAGAGTTGGCACCGAACAAGGGCAACATCTTTGACATACAAAACCCCTTGGCGGTATTTTTCTCAAACTAACAGATTTATTTACTGGCTTTATTCTAATGAGATTAAAATACATTCGCTAAATTTATACCATGCCATAAAAGTAACCCATTAAGATGCTCTGGAAGGTGATATACATGTGTTTCCGGACGCTTGTAATCTAAGGATTTACAAGCCATCTAGCAGAAATGCATTCATTAATATCAAAGAGGATTCAAAAATGGTTAGATTTCTGCAAGTAGAAATTGAAACACTGAGTGTAATATCAAAGCCACTTAAATAAATAAAAGAACTGTTATCCACATATCAAAATCCTCGCCATTAGCAATTTCAAAAATGAAGCAAACGATCATTTAAAAACCAATACCTCTGTAAAAAACCACATTCCCCACGCTCCCTTTGTCAGATTTCATTATCAACTCTTCATTGATTGATGGATCACTTCATTCACAGCACTTTCACGTCTCCAATGACCTGAATTGTTTCATTGTTTGAGGAGTTGTATATAATAATACATAATCATTTTAAAGGCAATTTGAAATCTTTCCTGTTTCGACAGGTTTACAGCTGGTATTTGCTTCATTTTATTCTTTTAGCTGTATTGCTGATTATTTTTCTTTCTAAAAGTGGGCTTTTAGAAGTCTTAGAAGTCTCTGCCTATGCACCAATCACACCAGTGGTTTTAAATTAAGTAGGAATGATGCAACCGACCACTTGTATATTATTTTTATTCCAGATACAACATGTAGGTTTCAAAAAGGTTGTTAGCTTTGACATATTTGGTTCCAAATGAACATTACTAGAGTTCAAATGCGCAATTATCTTTCAATTTCGTTTTGCAAGCTCCAAATCACTGCTACCTGGCAGTAAAACCTCTTGGAAGTACAAGACCTGTGAGATGGAATGTCTTTTTCAAACTTCTAGCACAAAAAAGCCACAGTGTATAAGGCTTAGGAGAGGTTTGCCTTTTATATGCAATTTTTTCCTTGTCTGCTTTTTGAGGAAATTCATGAATTGTTAATTTGTCAAATACTTTTAGATAGTATTTTTGTTATAAAACATAAAAAAAAACAGTTCGTTCTCAATTTTTTGAGATTTTGTAATTTAAAAATTGTGTAATTTAATTAAAAATATTTGTGAAAAAAAGAAGAAACTGGGGTTGTACTAAAAATATTATTGTACTAAAATATAATATACTAAAAAAAGTATTGCCACAAAAAAGTTTTAAGGTAATTTATTAGGTAATAGGTAATTTTGCAACAGAAGAGGTTAAAATTTACAAAAATATCTCATCAATAGAACATTGAATTCTATTATCATGGGCCACTTTATTAGGAACACCTAGTCTTGTGTCGGATATATTCCGGCTTCAGAACTCTCTTAATTCTTCATGATGTTTTTTAGTCCAAGGTTCAAGAGAGTAAAATGTTTTTGGAGTTTGGAGTGCTCTGTGTATGTTATTAAACTCTAAAGCATTATAATGCATCATTGTTATGGTGACTAATTTTGTTCATCTGATGTAAAATTAGAAAAAAAATCTGTATTTGATTTTGTGTTTGAAAGCAAAAACAAATGACAAGCTTTTCGTTTTCTTCTTGTGGAATGGATAGGCAGAAAGATTCTAAGATGCTGTGAATTGTGGGTATACAGTAGAGCTTTTTCTTGTACGCAAATGTTTTTTACATAAACACAAGTGGCTATTGGCATTTGATGCAAACTACTGCACAGAGGTGTGACATGAACTCCTTTCAGCTCATTAAAGACTACCGCACTTGTCTCTGCATTGTGGGTCGATAGCAGAGTGGCCGGATAGCCTGCCTAGAGTGTGGCTGTCAAGGTAGCGTAAAAACAAGGATATGCATAGAAATTTCTGAAGGACCCAATGATGCAGATTTGAATGTTTGTGGCCTGTTTACTCCATCCTTGAGGATTGCTATGCTTTGAGAAGTTGTGATTGATAAATCCAGCAGGATAAAGAGAAGAAAACCAATGTAATGATCCTCTACCAAAAGAGAAATATCCGTCAGGCAAGCTGATCTGTGAGCAGATATCAGGCTGAAAAGACAGGAATGTGTCTTCAGCAAAGCGGTGTTATGTTTCTGAATGACAGATCCCATGCTTTTAGATACCGAATGGGTCCAAGGGCCCAGAGGCTCCCCAGAAGCAAGACTTTAACACCTCACTAGAACATGACGGCTTCAAGAAACCATTTCAAGATCTGAACCACTTGAGTGTGGTTTCTGAAAAGGGCTTTGGTGAAGAGTCAAGGTTGGTGAAGCATTAGTGACAAAATGCTCTGAAAAGAGGAGCACTGAAGATAAGGAAAGAACTTGTGTTAAATAATTATACTTGGACTGTTTGTGTCAATAAAACTTGATAAACAGAGCAAATCAGATGAGGCTACACTTTCCTCTAAGGGAAAGAACTTAGTTGACACGAGTAGCACCAAACTCAGAAGATGCTTCTTTTTTAGTTTTAGTCTTTGGGTTGATTTTGTACAGTGGCCCATTGCTGCACAACACAACTGCAAATCAACTTTACGCACACAATATAAAAAAAAAAAAAAAAAAAATTTGTGTTGTTGATTTACACTCACGCTTTTGATTTGCATTCGATCGTTCTTGCATGATTCGTTCATTTTGAAAGAATCATATCAAGCCTCGTACCAACCAAAAGAGACAACGTTGCTAGAGCTCGTCACTGTAAAATCACCAGTGTAAAAGAGGCAGTGTTGGATTATTGGATTGGATTAAGAATACACGGTGCTGAAAGTACACTTTGTCAGTGTAGATTATGGGTGTAAAATTTAATGGCTTTACATTTACACCTGAAAGTTTTTAAAAAAAGTGTGGAAAATCATGACTCCGCCCACAAGTTTTGCATCCGGGTAAGACAATGACCTTTTGTCCGATGATGGGGAAGTGTAACACCCTATGCCCTAAGTGTTCTTTTTTTAGCACCCTGACGTGCCAATTTAGTACCCTAAATTCAACCCTTCCACCAGTGTACTTTTTACACTGGATAGATTGGGTCCGTATATGATCTGAGCGGTGTTTGATTGACACTAGTAAATGTACTGAGTGTGTAGTCACTTTACAATGAGTGGTTGACAAGCAATGTGACAGATGTTATCAACAACAAATCTCTTATTTTTCATTTCAAGTTAGGAGGGAAAAGTACATCAGTGTATAAACGCTGCAATCGATTTACAAGTATTATGTGCAACATCTTTATGGTTTTCTGAATTTAGCCCGTTCACCAAAAAATGAAAAAAAAAAAGAAAACGAAAGACTTGTCAGATCAGAGGGGAACCAGACTAAAGGCCCAGGCTTATTTGTAGAGTGAAGTTAGCGAAGTAACAGAATTCATGCAGGTTTTCTGAGTCTAAATGTTCAATACCTCTTGAAAGTACTGATGATATAGACCACTGAGCCAAGTTTAGGTGGAGGAAATCAATGGTATATATCAAAATGACAAATGAGAATACAGACAAAAAAGAAACAAATAAACATTATAAACTCTAAAAAAGAGGTGGAAAAGACACACATTTTTACAATGTAATAAATGAAAAAGAAAAAGAGTAGTCTTGCTGCCCCAAGACACAAGAGACTTCAAGCACATGGAACAGACAGGAAGGCTACAGCAGACACACAAGAAATGAGCAACATGTTTTCTGTGTATGTATATGAAACTAAAAATACAGTAGACCAAAACTTAAAAACCACAAAACTGAACAGCATTGTTTCTGTTTTAAAATCTATTATTATACTCTGAATTAATCATAACTAAATGAAGTAAATGAATCTGATTTCTTTTCCATTTAATCCATTAAAGTTATAGCCGTAGCTATTCATATAGTAAAAGCTATAGCCGTCATGTCAGCCATTGCTGCTTAAACTAAACTACTCACTGTTTGTAAGGGATGCACGTATTGTACACTGTATTCTTGAATTGAATTATAAATATATATTTTTCAATTAAAATGCAAATGTAAAAAATTGTACAACTGAAATGTGCATGTACTTCCTCAATAAGACGATCTTTGACTTTGTCTTGTTCGTCAAACATCAATGTAAATTTCTTTTATTGTGAGGCAGTTTTCTCTGGTTAACTGATTGCAATGCCAATACTCCGCCGTGGACATCCATGGTGTGAGCATTTAATCAAAATGCCATTATCCTGCACCACAAGTAACACTACTGCTGCTGCATGCAATCTGGGGAATCATGGAGAAGAATGGAAACCTGTCAAAATGCTGGAAATACAGGGCAAAGGATCAGTATGGCTGCAATCGGGTAGTAGTCCTATATAAGAAAAACAGCAAACGCTGCTTCAGCGCTGAGGGACTTCTCACATTCCCAAACAAATTGAGTGTAGCATCAAGCTTCTGCTTAAAATACACATTTGCAGTGTTTTGAAGCTCATCATACTGCATTTTCCACAAGAGAAGTAACCAAATCTTGGGTTCTTGAGTTTGTAATTTGGCGGAAAAATGATTTTCTATCCAATACTTACAAACATTACAGCCTTCAGAAAAATATCTGTTGTGCTTCTTAGAGTATTATGCAGCATTTTCAAATCAATTTAATCTAATTACAAAGAAATGATGCACTCTACATCTAGTTTACCTTGGTCTCATGCTCTTCTAAAAAGCTAAAAATGGACAAAAGCAATGGGACCTATTTACTGAAATCAAGCCACACTAGCAGAAGCAACGTACACATTCTTTAGGGAATTTCCCCATTTAGGTAAAACACCTGCACTTCTCATTCTTCAAATCCCCCCCAAACCTCACAGGGTGCATACAAAACATAAACAAGTAATATTTTCCCAACATAAAACACAGCCCTCACATGTTGACCCAGGACCAAAAATTAATTTGCACAGATTTTCTCCATATAATCAGCACAATCAAATCTGAGATAAAATCTGTTCATGGTGTTGGCTAATGCATAAAGGATCCCTCTTCAGATCAAATGTCAGAGCACACTCAGCTTCCTCTGCGTACGACATCTTAAAGTAGGGAACTGAAAGCACCCACTCCTCTCGACGGCACCTCCTGAATCCATTCCATTGGCTTTGAGAGAAATCCAAACTGGATTGGTCATGAACATGGGCTGATTAGAGATGGCCGCCCGAGTAAACTCATATGGTGGGAGTTGGACTGAGCCCAGGTGGGCTGTAGTCTGGTGGGCTCTGGTTGGGCTTGATGCCCCTTGACTTCATGTATAAGATTAACTGATCTGGGATCTCAGCCAGGACATCCTTGGCAAGCCGTGCCATACTCAGGACGTGGTTTCCTGTTCGGTCCATATAGTCTCTGAAAGGTACAAACTGTAGGGACAGAGAATAAAACAAAATAGTTACTTGATGAAGTTTTTTCTATATGTTTGGGGGATATTAAAAAGAAATTTTAATCTTTTTCTTTAGGCGCAGCCCCAGGTTTTAATACCAGTTCAGATGAGATGAACATTAATAGAGAAAATGGATTGATGTCACATTACCACCAGGCCCTGCCCCCATCACTGATGCTGAGCGAGACTGAGTGGCAAAACAAACTGTAAAATGGCTGTGGTTAATACAAAAAAAGAGCTAAATTGTGAGTTAATCTGATTACATTACAAAAGAAAAAGAAATAGACTCAACTTTGACCACCACAACTTAACAGATGACCAGCTTTCCATGAATATAGAAATTTCATCAGAAACATTTATATGTTCTTTTGTATTTTAAAGTGAATTTGTCAGGGGACATTAAAGTGACATTTTGACTTTTAGGCGGCATGTGGACAGATTTTTTTTTGTTTTTTACAATTTTAATTTAAAAGCTGTCGGTTAGCTAGGCTTTTTTGTAGTTGATGACACTGTTTGTGCAGGTTATGACTTATTATTATTATTGCCTAAAGAATTCCCATCCCCAAATGGCCCATTAAAACATTTATACAATATACAAACTAATCAACAAATCAAGCAAGTCTTAATTTAATCCAAATGTTGCTTTATCTCTGAAAAAATGGTTTAAAAATGAATGATTTAACAACTTACGTTTTGCTCTATAATGATATTCAAAGTCCATAAAGGAGGTTTAATATTAAGAACAACAACACAATATAAAGTACATGCATGTGATTGTGGTGTGACAATGTGTGACAATGCAAAAAACAAACAAACTACTACTGTAAATACAGATATAAACATGTAAACATCTGTACCTGTACAATATCCCTCTCTGCCAGCTTTCCTCTGGAGGATATTCTCACATCATCACCATCCAGTTCTACCATGGCTGAAAAATGAGACCATAATGTCATCCTGCCTTCAGCCACTAAAATCCCAATTCAGGCCCAATGCCCCACTATGGCAGAAACATTTACCTCAGCTCTTAAATATTATGAAAGGCTGAACACTTACACTAAAAGCAGATGGTGGGACAAGCTAATTATATTGAACAGCTGGGAGATTTACATGCAAACATCTGCTTATCAGACTGAAACCCAACTTTTCCCAATTATGAGACTTTACATCCAGAAACTCTGCTCCCTCATCAATGCACATGAGTTTTAATCCTCCCTATGAGAACGGCAACATTCACTGAGAGGAATTTTCATTCGTTTAAATATGTTCAAAATTCACTTTTATATGATTGAAGGCTGTTAAATAGGAAATAAACATTATGTGAAATGGGAGCTACTGAAAATATATTAAAAGGAAGAATAAAAGAAAATTTATTAAGACGTACCATCAAACTCAGCCTGGCCGACTCCAACAATAATGATGGACATGGGGAGTTTTGCAGCCTGTTGAAGGAAAGAGAAACAAAGAACACACTTGCTATACCTCAAGATGAACTTAGATTTCAAATGAAGGCCAGAATTGTGCAGTTTACAAGTTAATTTATAACAGAAAGCTGCAAGCAGTGACCAAAGGGCTCTTGCACCTCTGTCGCCATCACGTCCCGGTGACCAGGTAGTTTGTTGCAATATGCTCTACAACCAATCCCTATTTAGGATAAGTATTCAAGCACAATTGTCAAAATGAAAAAAATGAAAACCATATTATAAAGTGTCATGACCTCCAGGTGGCGCTGTGAATCAGTACAATTTTTTTGTAATGTATTTTGGCATAATGTATGGAAGAATTATCCTCTGGTTAAATGTCGACTTTCAACATTTGCCGTTTGTACAAAGATTAACATAAAAGCTTCACAATTTAACATCCCATGATACTTAGATAAGACTCGTGGAGTTTGAAGATGAACAGACAAAAAGAGTTTGTTAAAGTACAACACGAGGAACAGTGATCATTATTAGAAGTTTTTGCAAAATAGCCAATTACCAGTCAATTTTTTCTACCGGTGAAATGCCGTATTACTCGTATTTAAGGCTTTGTTTCTACCAAATTGGATGGATGTAATCACTGGAACTAAGGGGCCAAACCCTGCTGAAAAACAACCCCATACCTTAATCCCCCTCACCTGAACTACTATTCTCCTGGAAACCATTAAATCCAGACTTGTGCGTCAGATTCTCAGGAACACTTCTCCACTTCTCATTCGTTCAGTGGTGGCATACTTTGCACCAGTGCTTTCCACAGTCATTTTATAAGGCCATCAATATAATGGCTGCTGTTGCTCTAAATTGCTTCCACTTCTTTACAACTGCACTGAAAGTTGTTGCGTGAAATGTTCAGTAGTAAGGACATTAATTGACTTTACTTGCTTCATTGATTCATTCACAACTACAGGTTATAAAGACTTGTGGTCATAGAAGAGATTGAAACATCTGAAATAGGAAATATTATGGGCGTGTGAACACTTTTGGCAATGTAGTGCATTATGAAAAAAAAATCCCAAATAATTTTTATGTAAAACCCTTTTTTGCTGTCTTTGGAGCTGTCAAAATATTTACAAATATTCATAACCTGCCGATTTGTGAGGAAGAGTGTTTGGTAGCAAAACAAGGTGAGGGCTTTATTGTAGAGGATGCCAGTCAGTCGGGTTTGAAAGAGCACCAGACTTCGATCGTGAAGGCCTGAAAAGAATATTTTGACACAGCTTGATTTTTTACTCACACAGTGAGGCGAAAGCCATGCATTATTCAGTCTCCTGGATCAACATTCTCTGGCCTGTTCACACTGTCACAGTCCCTGATACGAGACCTGACTGACAGCTCAAATCTCCTTGATCAGAGCAGTTGGAGCAAGCTCATAAAGGACACTGGATAACCAGAAAACCTCGTGATATTTTCAGAGAAACAACAATCTCTTCAAATCAAATGGTTTGAGTGGATTGTAATTGCAACATAATAAGCTAAAACAAGGCAAACAACAAACAAACAATATATAGGATTTCTATGAAAGTGCTGATTATGCACCTAGAAAGCAAACCTTTCATACATCAAATCTATAATGAGAGAAATATTAAAGGAGTGTGAGGGCAAGAAATTTGAAAGTGCATCCCCAGAGGGCCCATAAAAGCCTGTCGAGAGGAATGAATAATTTGTGGAATAAAGCTGCCTGGACACACACCCTCAGTCACACTGATAAGTCTGTAGGCTGTAATAGAGTTAGAATTGGAATTTCACCGGGGGCCACACAACAAAAACACTTCACAAAAGAAGAAAACATACACATACACACACACACAGAACAAAACAGGGAGCTAATCAAACCAAACTGTGATTTAAATCATTAATTAGCACAATTCAGAGATTGATTCCTTCACTAGCCCTTGAGTTTCTATGGGAAACAATGACCTCCATAAAAAGAACACAAAGGCTGGGAGCTCAATGTCTAATGTGAGATTAATAGTAAACAATTTTTTAATTATATTGCGTATTAATAAGTATTTAAGAGGTACTGCATATTTGGGTTTGCAATAGGCTCAGTCTTAGACTTACCCAAGCTGATGATTAAACTTAATTTGGTAAAGAAATTACACATTTTTAACATCCAGTATTTTCATATTTCATTTTTTGGATGACATGGTGTTTAGAGAATTTATTTTCAGTGTTTTCTATTAGTGCAGACTGATGCATTTTTGATATAAGGTGTGTGTGTGTGTGTGGGGGGGGGGGACTAAGTTAATATATAAAACGTGAAAAAAATAGCAATAAATATGTACTTTTATGTTCACACAACTATAGCGTCACAATTAGTGTTTTACCTTTTACACTTGAAATTTATATATTTAAATATGCTATACCATATATTCTTATTCTTGTGTTGCAAATCCAGTAAGCTACTGTAAACTCACAGATGCAACAAGGCAACACCGCATTCTCTCCCAATGTCTCGTATTGAAATGCTGCTAAACCGCAAGAGGTAATTAGAATGGAATTCATTGAGCTTATAAGGATGGCTCCCTTAAGCTTGTGTAAAAAAGGCCATTTACATATCTCTCATCAATCCGAAACGATAAGAAACGCTAATAAAAATAAAGACTAACTTTATATCTGGAAACCTAAATAGCTAAATTATATCACCTAACTATATAAAGATTTGATTTTTAAACTTATGTTTCAAAGTATTTTTATTTATTTTCTTATTATTAAATAAACTTATCTTCACATTTAGGTCAAGGAGCAGGAATTTGTTGGCCCTTTAATGATCATCCGCCCTCTGTTCTCATACTATCCCTTATAAACTTATAGAAGCAGTGTTTCTAATCACAAGGTTGGGGGCTCAACTTGGGAACAGCTAGCCTGTTATAACTGTGGATATCAAAAATCCCAGAGTTGTTTGTTTAAGCACCCCTCCCCCAACACAAATCTGCCACGATATTGTGGGATAGGAAATGACTAAAATTGCAATTATATGCATGACCACTGTAATGTTTAAAATTCTATTGTCTGGTTGATTTCTGAGAAAGAACAGGAAGTTACATCACAACAGGATTTTACCTAGGTTCTGCCCTTTTCTCTCCATATCCTTTTCTCTCCATATGTGTTTAACTAAAAGCGTCTGTAATCTGTAGGCTAAATAAAGCTGTGCTTTCTGTTAAATCTTCTTGAACCTTGCTTACAGAGTCTTTTTACTTGGGTTTTGAATTAATATCTAACCTCAGGCTGGTGACTATGACACATATGTACTCAACTTTACCACTTTTAATGACTGTTTTTTTTATTCCATTTTAAATCTGTGACTCGGTGTAACCTTGGAAAAGTGTATTTTACATTAGAAAAAAACAGGTACTGCAATGTGTTTGTAGCACTACTGCTCACAGAACATAATATCAAATATCGGAACCAATGGACTTCAATTACTGCAGAGATGGCATTTATGTGGGTTGTTTACTGCAAACGAAGCCACAGGAACTCATTGGTCACTCTATTATGCTTTGATACACATTGCCGTTTTCAAATGCCAATTGGTGAGTAAAATAGTGTCATATACACAAACAACAGTGTTAATTTTATCCACCAGTCACCCCTATCCGTACAGAGTACATGGTGCCAATGGGCATAGATTATAAAACGTATTTATGTGATTGTAAGTAGGTCAGCGATCCCAGAATTGCTCACGGGGAAACGAGGCGCTCATGTGTTGAAAGAATCCAAACTGAGAGGATGAGTCCAAACAAACACATTTCACACTCACTTCATGTATTCACGTCTTGATTTCCTGCAGCTCTCTGCTTCTATCTTGTTCAGTTGTTTGCTTTCTTTCCTGCTCCCTCCAGTTTTCCCTACTTTATTCAACAGAAAACCCCTCGCAGCTTTGAAATGAGAGCAGATTACTTTGAATTATGTCATGTGTTACAGCTGGTGGTGTTCATTCATGTACTTTAAGCTGGAGGATAAAATCTTGGCTCCATTGATGTAAACCAGTAAGTTTCATAATGACGTGTTTATTTGAGTTCTTTAAGAGCATCATACTGAATGCTGTTAGGTGATTTTAATGTTCCTGCCTCATTGCAGGGAACTGAGTTGTCATACCATTCAAAAAAAGCATGTGTCTTGCAATTCTAGTGGAAAAATCTCCTTGATCTGAGTAAATTAGTAAAAAGTGAAGACCACTCAGTTGACGGAAATAACCCACATTTCACTTGGGCTTCTCTCAGTTTATGAATTACTGTAAGTGCAGTGTGACAGAGTGAGAGCACATACGAGAAACAGTTCAAAGTGCTCATGTTTATATAATCATTTGAAAGCAGAAGTCAGAAAAGAGCGCAAGAGTGGATTTTCCCAATCGACTTCAATAAAGAAAACGAAAAAAGCCTTGAGGAACAGAAATGACAGAAAGAAAGTGTTTAGTTACGGTAGTTACTCTAGAGTGCTTTAACCCATAGTAGCCCATCAAGAAATGTTACCATTTATCCGAGGATCCTGTTCATCCCAGATGCAGCTGAGAAAGAGCAGCAGGCAAGTTCTTAAAAGGAAGGTGTGGCTGTTCTAACAATGAATCTAAACAGTCGCAAATTCCCTTTAAATCCAGTCTGCTGGGTAACCATAGCAACGGTGACCGGTGAATCCCATTAGGTGTGAAGAAGACCTCCAAAAGACCCCGAATGCACCTGATAACTTCTTAGGCTTTGCCTGGGAGCGATTGCATTTGACGGTACAGTTCATGTAGATGGAAACAAATCACTCACATTGACGATTGCTTCTTTTGTCTGAGCCATATCTGATATTACACCGTCTGTGATGATGAGAAGCACAAAGTACTGCGAGCCATCTTGAACCGCCTCAGCATATCTGTATGCACACAGACACACAAGGTCACCCCTTCATGTAAAAAAAAAACAGTTGACTGAAAGCAAAGACGCTGCAAATTATGCAAATGAGCTGTAAACTAAGCCTGAAATGCTTTTCGAGCTGAATGTGTTGAGTTCTTGTGTTTTAACACTACAGAAAAAGAAAGAGCATCCTCATTGAACACTTAGCATTCGGTGCTGGGGCTCATGCATACATATATTTGCTCTGGGAAGTCCCTGCGCTATTGACACAGCTCTTCTACCTTCATCAAAATCCCATAATGCTCTTTGTGATGCAAAATTCTTCAGACTAGCTGTGACTGGAGAGCTGGCCTCGCAGGTCACATTTGGTAGTTGTTAAATCATGGGAGCCATGTTATTTAGACAAGATCAGCCACTGTCACTAAGGTTATAGTATTAAAGGGGTTGTGAACTACGAAAGCAAAAAGTGTGTGATCTAAGGAACTATGAAGGCGACATTAAAATTCAGGAGTCAAAATGGTTTTTTAGCTAAAAAAAAATCATTTTATTTGGGGCCCACTCTTGACAAATACACGTGTAAAAAGTCTTGTGACTTAGGAAAAAGATGCCTGTTCATGACGGCATCTAGGATTTATTTCTGACCACATCTAGGAAGAGATCCCATTACACACCTATTCCGCTTCCCCCCCATGGCTCCCTGGGGAGTAAACGGTCAACTATAAGGACATTGCCTTTGTCTGTGCTTGGCATTGCACCTTCTTATACCTTTGGTCATGTACACCACAGCTAGAATGTTGCACTCAGCCAGAAATCTGCCCCTCAACGCCACCAATAAGAGTTGGGTGGGGGGTATTTGTGCACTTCAGTTATGGAATTCGCTGCCTATGTTTTATTTTGTATGCTTTGTTTGACCATATGTGGGTATTGTACTGTTGTTTTTCTTTGTCTACTTTATTTTAATCTATTCAGTGCCCTGGGTAACAATTGTGTTGGGGTGATACACTTTATAAATTAGCTTTTGACTGATTGACTGATTGTTCTAACTTTTTAACTGGAACACAGGAACCTGCAACATCATTGTGAAAACCTTGGCCAATCAGAAAGCAAGTTTAAGAGTGATTCCGAAGATCAAGTTAGCTTCATCAGGCATCTCCCAGCAGAAGACACCTTGACTTTCTTCAAAATAATTATTTAGTAAAATTGCAATATAAACATAACTAATCCAGTCTATAATAAGTACTACAAATGACTGGTAACTTTTTCAAGTTTTCTTCTGACTAACATTTGGAGTAGCATCAAGCCAAAATCTATGATGTGGCATAAAGAAGCAAATTGGACTCATAAACATGAGCAATTTGTTTGAATTTTTGATGCGCCTCAATCAAAAACCATGGGCGCAAACATGGACTTGCACATCGGACTGAACGGCACATCAAAAAAAAAAAAAAGAGTTCTTCCATATCGGATTGGGTTTTCGCAAGGAGAACGTCCAATGAAAGCTGGCTCTTTTGATAACTCGGTGGTGCTCATCCCACATTTTCATATTGACGACATACAGGAAACGGGAAAGAAGAAAAGCAAAAAGAAGACAGAGAAGAAATCACATTTATACTGTTGGTGGCTGATCAGAGGATTTGTGGTGCACTATTGTCTTTGTTGTGCATCTGTTGTACCGCAAATGCCATCTTCAGGCAGGGAGCAGCATCGCATCAATATTTCCTCAACCCAGATGAAGAACACTCTGCTGAGAAGTCATCCAAAGATTTATAAAAAGCTTAATTGGAATCGGGGTAGAGGCCTTTATGTTGAAATTTTCTCCCAAACTTTTTTTAGATGTGTAATCAGGATTCTTTTTTAACTGTAACACCATTTTACACCACAACAGCAATTTTTCTGGAGTTTGATATACATGTCTTACCTTGCTACATGGGTGATAACGGGAGCAAAATTGGTTGGTCCATAAAGCTGGACTGTCTTTAGACTCTGGTGGTAGGCATCAAGGATCCCCTCCATCCCATTGCAGTATGGATTATCCACATTACCATTCTTTGGGGAAGAAAATTGATCAGTTATAAATTAATCAACATTGATCAGAAATTTCAGATTGTTGTTTCACAATTTGATGTTTTTAGTATAAAATTATTTTATTGTTACTAAACCTACTTTCACAGTCATGGTGTGTCTATAGCAATATTTTCCATGTTAGCCATGCGCAAAACTGGAATATCGCATAGAATTTACAAATATGTTCACGAATACATCGCCGTTTCCATCCAACGAGTCAATGAGAACAAAATTCACCACTTTCTGATAAACTGGTGCCAAATATCAAAAGAAAAATGGAAGTTGCTGCATTAGAAGAAGGCTTTTCTTCATATATAATAACTTACTTCATCCTGGAACACGTGGACGAAACGTGATATGCGCATTGGCTTTTGGAGGCAAGAGTTCTGGGCAGAAGCACTTTGATGACAGTCTTTTGCTAAGGAATTTTAGAAGGACCAAAACAAGTTTTCAGTTGCGCAATGAAATCGGTCCATTGGTATCTCCAATAATACCGCCCAATCGCACCCCAGTTACGGCAGAAAAATGCATTGCCATGGTGGTGTATAAATTTGCTATGTGGATATTTATTCATTAAATGCATTTCCATCCGCTTCTTTCCTGCATATTTTTTAATGCACATTTTCAAAATATGCACATCTTGCCATTTCCATCCATATTTTTTTTTTTTTACAATATTCCCACATAAAAATAGGTGTATGGAAACGTAGATAATGTCTTAAAATATTCTTTGATGAGTCGAATAAAACTGGCCGCATGTAAGACTTCTGACACCTGTCAAACTGATGGAGTTGTTACGAGTGGGAGTCATGTAATCTAGATAGTTTGTAAAAGGGTAATTAACAAAGACCCTTTACCCCCAAAGTTCATTATGCTCTTCAAAGAGAATATTCTTTCCACTCACACCTCTAAAACTTTCTACAGTGTTTTATCCACAGAGAAATCCCAACCTAATTCATTATTTTAAAATTCATCATGTAATGTAATTATTCATGCTCTAAGGCCAGTGATCTGCAAAGAACTAGCAGAGAGGCATCAAGAATTAAACTAATTCCCAGTTCCAGGAAGAAGAGATAGGAGGATGAGTACCTGACGGAGAAGAAAAAGTATGTGCTAAAACTAATTAAAAAACTCTAAATTCTAAACAAAATTAGTGTTTGGCAAACAGTGCGTGAATGCCGGGGTAACGTTAATGAGCAGGAGTGTCGAGAGAGGCGTATTTACACATTACCCGTAGATGAAACCAAGCATCACTAATTATAATATCATCAACATATGTGAAAACAACTGACTTCAAAACAAGTGCGCATTTAAAATTCCAACAACAGGACACGTTTAGAAATGACTGGATATGCACCAGCAGGCTGTGAAATGCACATCATCTATGAGATCTAGGAACAAGTACCAGGGGAAATTCATGGGAAACCCGGCCATCGGGAGGAAGTTTGGCTCCAAAGCCCAGTGCAGGAAACATCTTATCGCTGTCATAGTCCTGAATGATCTCGCCCACCGCCTTTAACGCCATGGCGTACGCGTTCATCTGATATGGGTTCATGTAGTGCAAAGAGGTCGACTGAGAAGGGTTTCCTGTGGATTATAAGAGAGACAAGGTGTAAACGAAAGCAATACATTGTGTGGAATTTCTATTTTAAAAAGTAAATAAAAATGTCTACCGTTGGAGGCGGTGAAATCAATCGCCACCGTGAAGTGTATCTGAGTTCTACATAACACGTGGAAGAAAAAAGTAGCATTATCAAATAATTTCAAATCAAACATATACAATGTAGACATCAAACCACCGTTATGGTTTCCACCCAACATTGGGTGTTTAGAAAGTTCCGTGCTCACAAAACAAAACCCAATTTTTTTTCGATGAGTTGGAATCGTCAAAAAAATCCCACAAGAACAGTTTGGAATGTCCACAGAAGCATCAAGCAATATGGATTATTTCAAATCTCTGTTCCTGTACTGGAATCAATGGGAACTCCTGCTTAGTCCAGGATTACAGATGCTCGTCCTGTGGAGCGACTGGCTGGAGGACAGTCCATTCAGCACGCACAGCATGAAGCCAGTCATCAAACATCGATTCACATGACGGATTCTACACAGCTCAGAGAGCACTACAGCACAGTGTAGGGATGGGTTTTTTTTTTTACATGAGAGCTTTGTGAACTGAAATTTCATTCATGATATACTAGAACATTCTGGATTTTAATCAAACATACCTGGAGAAATGCTTCCTTTTCTTACATGTTTTTTTGTAATGGCATTTTGGTATTTGTTCAGATGTAGAGGAAGGCCTTTTAAGAGTATTTACTTTAACTTGAGCGCATTTTTAAAGTTGGATTAGAACCTGTTGTAATTACTTCACGCTTTCCTTTCTATGATGATTTGTGGAGAATACTCAGCATCGCAATTCTACTTCAAATCACAACACAGTTCCTGTGACGAGTGACCGAGCCATTAGGACAACAAAAATCATAAATTTTTTAATCACATTGTGATTAATAACAGCACCTTACGGAGTTCTGATTGGCAGAGAGTCGCGGTAATGTCATTATGAAAATTGTGTTACACAAAATGCCTTGCGGTGCAAACTGTTCAGCGATTAAGCTAATGTTAACGAGTTGCGTTGTTGGTGGTAAAAATGTGAAAATCTGGTAAAGCTGTTTAAAAGAGCTTCTTGTTCCATCTTTGTTAAGATGGTCTGCAATTACAATAAATGGATTGCTAGATTTTTTTCAATGTTACTCAACAGAATGTTTGATAATCTAACAAGAAATTGCATTCCTAAGAGAGAATCCAGCTGCATAATTAGTATTAACAGGTCAAAGCTGTGTGGCAGAAGAGAATTTAATGCAAATATTAAATGTAAACCTGAACAGTAAATAGAATCCTACAGTCACTGCGTGTGTTATGGCCGGTGTCCTCAAACAACTAAATCTTGTACAAGAAAGTCAAGCAGGCTAAAACTAGACGTCCACCTGCTCCATCTCTACTTCTTTGTGTTGGGGATAAATCCAGTTTATACACCACACCATCACACAATAATGAAAGATATATGTATTATGCAACAGCAGCAGTGCCAGCTACCAGCACTTAGTCATTATGTCTAATTACTTTTTAAAGTTAATGGGTGAAAATGACGTTTTCATTAAGCCTAAAGGTCTTCAATCAAATACATTGGAAATTTTACTAAACTACATCTAAATACATTTGATAGTATTGATCCTCAGTATCACAATTCATTATATTATGCATGTTTATTGAATACAGTTCTTAAAATGATTCATAGTTAAGGGTAAAGTCTGTTACAAAAAAAAATCTTTAGTTTGCTGTTAATTTTTGCAATGTGTCTTTTTTGACCTTAAATGAAAGCACTGAGCCCACAGAAAACCGAACACCTGCACAACAAAACTGATTATTTGGTCACAAACAACCTTTCCCAGTGCTCATTGGAGTGCTGCACTTGTGCAGATAACCTCTGAAGCACTCTGAAATATCATAATAACGTCTAATATACGAGTGTGCCGAGTGCAAATGAGAAATGAGGAAAACACAGAAGACGAGGTCAGGGAATATTTATGAAACATTTCCGCACAAACGAAGACATCAGAATCAAAAATCCATTTAAACGAAGAGCATGATCAGAGGGCTTCAACTGTCATTCGCGTATTCATCTCGTATTCCACAACAGAGAAATTGTGGCGTAAACATCAGTAAATATGTCAACAACAGATTCCAGTCAAATCTTACTCTCTGACAACACAGAAGCAATGTTTTTCTACTCAGATCAGGAACTACATCCTGCTTAGAAATAATTTCATCCAGTAGAAAGCCAAAGGGGGAGGGGGGCGTAACACAATGGTGATTAACCAGCTTCGTTTATGCCGCTTTATCTTCATTCTCTTTAACAGTCCATTCTCAGTGGTTTTTTTTTTTTTTTATTACTATCATCACTGATGTCTCCAGGCACACAGGCTGGGCTGGTGCATTAATCTACATTATAGCACAAGTCTTTGGAGCTCCTTCACTGGAGAAGCCTCTGAGAGCTTTTGGGCGGCAGCTTTTATATGAAGAACATTTATCTTCATGGCTGGGTTCTCAAAGTCATCCATAGGAGTGAAAGAGTTAAAATACAGAGATTTAGAAAGATGGGATTGGGATCGTCACAACTGTAAACCACAGTCCAATGAATAGGAAAAGCACTGTATTTTTTTTGTTTGAAATTAAATCTCAATCTAACAAATGTGTAACTTGAGTGTACACAGTATAAATGTCTTATTGTGCCTCCATAAAACTATATCTGAAACAATTGAAAAATTATAACAGCTGAGTTAACGATATACTAAACTGGTTGCTATGGAAAAGTCTAGTTTCTATAGAGGTCAATTACATAAAATAACCCCAAGTCTCAATTTTTGTCCAAAGCTGAGATAGAGATATGCAAATGTGGTTGCTACGGTAAACATTCGGGTTGCTGTGGAGGGGCCAATGAGACAATATAATGTTCCCCATGTCGATATGAGTTTGAAGTTTCCATGAGGTTCTCATTTTAAGTTTTCAAAATTTGCAAAAGTCAATGGGAAATTTCCCAGCATTCAGAGAAATATCCCGGAATGATCCATAAAAAGAGAAATCAGAGGCAAAACTTTCTGATAAAACTGATTTTTTTAAGAATATGTGCTTACAGAGACACATTTCTCTGGAACTCCTAAGTGAAGTGTCAGTGAGATCTCGTTTCTAAATCTGAGACTTCAGATCAAATCTCCAGCGTCTCTCTTATTCTAATTAAAATATTAATTAAAATCCCCAGTCATCTAATTTCTTTTTAGAATGTACTCCTTGTCTGATTTTAGGAACTTCCCTTACAAACCCTTTATGCTCGGAATGGAATACGCTGAATCCGTAATCACGGTTTCTCATTATTCATTTATTCTTCAATTCATTTCCTTTTCAGGCTCATGGGGTTCTGCAGGACACATAGGGCAACCCTAGACCAGTTGCCAGTCCATCACAGGTCCAAACTCAGTCTTGAGAGGGAACTTAAGAGTAACCAACTAACCAGAAGCATGTTTTTGAGGGGGGTGATGGGGGAATAGCGTACCCTGAGGAAACATATTTCCATAGGTTGAAGATAATTGTACACTCTGTAGCAAATATAAATAGCTAAAAGGAATTATACAATTATATGCTTCAATCTGTCATAACATTGGTCAGTCAAAAAGATTGATTATGTTTGGAATTTTCACTTATTGATTTTTTTTGTACCACTGAGACATGAAAATGGGGTCTTGGCTCCAACCAAAACATGGCTGTAGGCTATCAGCAGTATGGGAGCAGAATGGCTGTGGAGAATGAAGCTTTAACAGTTCCTCTACCTAAAGCAATGACTTCCCTACGTCATTCTTAGTCTGTTTCTTGTCTTTTATGACACACCAGATTCCGCACTGATCATTGTCTGCATTGATAAGTCAGCAGTTACAATATGTGTGGTGTTGCTTGCACAAACTATTTTCATGTTTCCACAGCAACAGAACTGGTTAAAATAGAAGGGGGGTGAAAAGAGAGAGAGACAGGTTAAGGAATAAAGGAATAAGAGCAGAAGAGAGGGGGAGAGAGAGCGAGATGGATTCAGGTTTTTGCGTTTATGATGTTTGCTTCAACTTTTTGCAACACTTCAATATTTTTTTTTTGGAACTTTGCTCTGTAAAAAAAAACGCTGGAAAAAACGGACTGTGCTTTGGTTCTTCTGGAATGTGCCATCCATACTATTCTATGTGCTTTTATGATGATTGAGATATGAAACAAAATTTCCCATGTCATCCATCCCCAGTCCCTCATCATACTCTGGAAAAAAATTAAACTTCCTTGATTGTGCTATGTTTGTGCTGATATATTTATTGATTTATTTATGTCTGGCTGATGATGATGTCCCTCAGCCCATCATCATACTCAAACAAGAGTATACACAAGAATAGCTTGAAAGATAAAGCAAAAAAAAAAAGTCGCAAAATCAATTGAACCAGGTGTAAACTTGTTTTAAAAAAACAGTTAGAGCTTTGGTCATTTGTAGTAAGACTGTAGAGGAGCTGGGGACTCAAAATATAGTTTAATACCTCAAAACTACATAAGTGCATAACACAAAAAGCCACATTCCAGCATGATCACAGCAAATGTGGTGAAGCTTCATGTCTGACAATTGTGTCTATAGATAAAGAATCTGCATAATTACACGTGACCCCTGCAATCCTGTGTTTAAAATGAAACTATAGTTTCAAGCGAGACCCATTTGAATCAACAAATAATGGCTTTAATATAAATTAAACTATGAAGACGATATTCATGCAGCTGGTTCTGCCACAATTAAGCATTTAATACAGCCAATGAAAGGTAATACATTTTGCAGGAACTCTTAGCTGCACGACCTGCTGTATAATTAACCCACCTCTCGAGACAGGACTTCTAAACTCATTCAATCTGTAAAAACCCTCTTTGTTCATACACTAAACCAGTGTAAGATTATTTACGCAGTAAAAGGGTTCTACAGTCCATTTCTATAGAGGAACTGAATGAAATGTAGCAATGGGGAATCCATACAAAGGTCTGCTTTGAGCATCAATACTAAAGGTCAGAGTCTGATGGAGAAAAATAACAAAGGTGTAAAGCTGACAGAAAGCACTTTGAGCGTGGACTGAGTGATCGGACTCAGTGTGAACTGGACATGGAACACAGGCTGATGTCAGAACCATATGGATTACTCCAGTGTGAAAGGGCAGTCATGTCAGAGGAATAGGCAACGATCATGGATAGACATGTACATGCTTACTCTATTTGAGACTCCATTCCCTTTTTCCCTTATACACATGGATAGCTATCGAAAAAAAGCTCCCCATTATTCAGCATTTAAAGGTACGCTACGTTATTTTTCAACAGTAGAGGCTGCCTTTACAACGACTTCAAATGTGTTCATTCCTTGAAATGTAAGCTACTTTGGATAATAGCCAGTTCGAGAGGACCTTCATGTCATCGCCCAGACAGAAACCTGGTTTGATGGGACGACAACGGACTCCAAGGTCAGTCAAAGAGAGGTACAATAAGGAGTTTCTTCAAAAAACAGTGAAGCGTGGTTGAGGTTCCTTGAACTTTTGGGGCTACATTTGAACAAATGGAGTTTGTGACTCGATCAGGATTGACAATCTTACAGGGAGAAATTTATCTCTTATGCACTATCCATCAAAAAAAAATAATTCAACAACAAGACATCAACAATAAACGACTTAAGAATAAAAGACGAACGATAAGTCCAGAAGTGATGACATGACCCCCACAGAATCTTGATTTCCACGTCTATGAGGACATTTGTGATTATATGAAGGATGTGAGAAAGCTACATCCACTGAAGATCTGTGATTGGTTCTCCAAGATGTTTGGAACAACCCACCAATTTTCCTTGAAAATCTGTGTGCAAGTGCCTTCTAGAAGAATTGCTGTTCTTTTGAAGACAAAGGGCGATCTCAGTAAATATTGTTTCGATTTAGATTTTGTTCATTGATGAAAAAACATGTAAACAAAAAATTTCTGAAAGCATTCTTTGTTTACCCCATTTTCACACCTGCCTAAAACCTTTGCACGTTACTGTATTTCTAAAGAAGTAAACAGTCAAATCAAGCAACATTACTGGGTAATATCTTTCCATCTAGTGCCTATCCTTGGATGTTTTATCCACATTGATGCATTCCAAATGTCTGAGCAATTGTTTATGAACCACTCCAAGCATGAAGCAGGCCGAATAAATTAATATAACATCCAAAAACCATCCCAAAGTCTTTTTGCCAACTATATTATTCAGTATTTGGATCAGTCCAAGTGCTGGCACTATCCTGCATCCAGATCTGCCAGTCAATGCAGCATTGTTCAGTTCTGGGCCACAGGCTTTATTTCAAAGATAACAGGCACGGAGAGACAGCAGGTCATACCACCCACTGCCACAGATATCACAGGATCAGAGCACAGCACAACACCGACACCCAGTCTTTCATCACTGCAAACTGAAGAAGACCTGCACACCTTGAATGCTGATTACTGTAACTATAAATATAGCTCTGTTTGTTGTTCTAGTTTATAACATTTAAGAGGTTATTGGGGTCTTTTTTATCACAGCTCTTTCCGAAGCTGTCAGACGGCTTGTTTGACGCTATTACTCTGATAACATCCCAATGGCTTCTACAAGAACTCTGACCTTTCCATCCTCAGAGAATGTTTACGAAAATTACATGTATGATGGAGAGATTGCAAGTGCTATTTGAAAAAGGCTAAACAGAATAAACACACCTCACATTTTTACCAAAGGGAATCTGAAAATGTACATTTTTGTATGTTGGTGCCTTACCCTGCTTTGATGTAGTCCAGGAAAGTGTGTTCTGCCTCCACCGAGAACGCAAGCAGTGTCACCTGAGTAATTGAAAGAACAGACGGTTTACAACACAAACCAGATCTGCCAAGAAACAATCCATCATTGTATTATGCAAAGAGCCTCTTCACACAGCTGTCAGTGCCACACAGGCTCTTTCATTAGTGCTGTCATTATATCGGCAGCTTTTTTCATGTTGGGAGGTAGACGAGTGATGTGCTATTTATTTGAGTTTTGATTACGATCTCAAAGCCGATTCATGGCAGTCAATGCGGGGAGTCTTCCAGAATCATCCATCACAGTTATCCACCCAGAGCTCCAATATTACTGTCTCACGGCTTGCCCTATCAAAGCATGGAACCTAAAGGATGAGCCACTCAAGAGACCTCGTTTCAGATGGTATAGGGATGCATTTGAATGCTATCAGGGCATTCGAAGCCACTGACGAATAAAAGTGATGTTAAAAATGAAGGAAATTCTCTATATAATTTTAAAAAACATTCTTCATTGCTGTTATAAATTAATACTAACCAAACAAGCAGAAAGGGTATATGCTGTATATGCTATACTGCATTTGTCAATGGAATGGTTTCCGAGGTAGAATTTTTGGTGGCTATGGAAGAGTCAGTGATATCATACTAAGTTCCCTATGCCATTATGAGTGATATAAATCAATCCTCATTTCTCTATGATTTTCCTGAGCTGAGATATACCAAGTTGGTTACAATGGTAAACAGTCTGGTTGCTATAGAGGGGTCTGTGACATAATATGTTCCCCTTGTCAGCCCCATACTCTTTACCATTTTCAAAAGCTGAGATAGAGTTTAGAAACTTGGTTGCTAGGGTAAACAGTTTAGTTGTTAGGGATCAGTCAGCGATGTCATAAATATGTTCTTACTATGATTAACATAAATCTGCATTTCTGTATGATGTTTTTTCTTGAAGATATTTCCATTGCCTTTCATAAGTCAATAATGAATATTTTACTCATTCCAGATACTTTGCACAGCAGTTGTTTCAATGTTTTGGTAAAGTTTGGTTCCTGTAGAACAACCAGACGTATTCAGATGTATTTCAGCTATAAACTTCACATCGATTCACCAACAGGCAAAAAACATCCCCATGCCCACCCTTCAACCAGTGCCAGGGAACCACAGGCTTTGTAGGACAGCTCATCTCGTACACTCACACACCAAACCGCGATGAAGCTAAAACCTCTGTTGCCTCGATATCAAACAGAAAAACTAGTAAATAATAGAGTTCATTCACAATTTGGCTAAATATTTACTTTGTAATCAGCTTTCAGATGCATATTTTATTTCATAAAATTAAAATCTGACGAGAAGCTTCAGCTCTTCTGGTAAGATGAGTTTAGGACTGTATTTATGGCAATAATCGTGATTCGTGAAAGATGATGCTGGATGAGAAAACACACCCCCACTGTATTTATATGGTTCAGTATCTTTCCAGTTACTTGTGTATTTTTGGGTTTAAACCACCAGGAGAACACAAGAACAATCTTCTTTTCTTGAAAAAAAGTCTCTTTGAATAAAAGCTTGTGATAAATCCATAAACGTTTGGTCAGACTGAGGTCAGGCCAGACAAGAGCTTCCTTACAAAACTCACTTCGTCATGTCTATGGAAAGTCAAGAAGGAACAGGAAGGGGCCAACTCCTCACTGAATAGAATCATCTACTCAGAGTTGCTGAGACCAGTCCCCTGATTAAAAAAATAACTCACTTGAATATGACCTGGGAATAGCTACCCCTCAAAACATTACATAAAAAAAAACAAATAGTACAACCTGACAAACTGATAATTGTATCATTTTGATAAAAGCGAAGCAGTGCAGGAAAATACTACAATATACAGAGTATAAAATCATTTTTGACCCTGAGCTTCATTTAGAAGTTAATCAGCAATAAGATCTGAATATTACAGTGCCCGGATGGAATCGTCTGCAGAACAGGAATCATCTTTCTCCACTGGCATCATTTATTGACCTGAGCCTTGCTCTGAAAAACGCTGTCTGAAAATCCCCCGAAAGACGTATGCAGCATCAATATCAGCCATTCCCATTACCAATCATTGCCTACACATTCTGCATAAGTGTGAACACACTACTCACCGTGCCAGAGTTTATGTATCTTCTCTTTTTGAGTTTCTTTTTAGGATTCACCACCTGAAATACAACGTTTAGACATTATTTCCAGGAAGAGTGGGAGTGTGTAAGAGGCATGTTCATTAAAAAGAGAAAGAGAGTTCTTCTGGATCATTTCCAGGTGCTGTTTCATCTACTTGCTGTACAGTACTGGCTCATCAGAAGTTCAGAAATCCATTTGAGGTAAACACAGCCTCATCTAGCAGCTTGTAGAGCAGTGCAGGATGATTTGTATGGCTGGGGGTTAGCCAATTCTTATAGGGATGTTGGTCTGAATAAATCCCTGGGAAAGAGCAGATGCTTTCAGTACACTGCCGGGACTCTTACAGTCCTCGAGGGTATCTCTAATGCCCCTCTCACCACAGGACACACACATTGCACAAAGAATCTCTGCCTCTCTAACTCGCTCTCTTTCCCTCATGTCCTTGAGTCCTTTGTCAATCAATGTCGAAGGCTTTTAAACTTCACTGATTTGCAGAACAAGACAAAGTGGCAATTTTATCAGGTCAACTCTCGCCATACGACAAGCCCAAGTACCACAATGAATTATAGTACATGACTGGTCCAAGTCTGGATTCTAGACAAGGGTCACCATTACTGGCTCAAGAAAATAACATATGAAACACTACCTTTGATGTGTGGCAATGCTCTGGCAATTTACAATAATCTGCCATGTTTCATACTGCCAAAGCCAAGATAATACCAGATGCACCAGAAATGCTGAACAGTATCAATTTCATGGAAATCTGTAATGAGTGTAAAATGTTCTGTCTCTTTTTTATGATTTTGTGCAAACTTTAAATCAGGGGTGTCCAAAATATTTTGCATGAGTAGTAGAAAAGCACTGCAATTTAGATTTGAAGGCCAAATTAAACAAACAAAAAAAAAAAAAAAACTAATGGTTCTGTATTTATGTTAATTTGAAAAAAAAGCAATCTAGAAAATCATGGTTCTTTCAGTAAAAAAAATATGCTAATTTTCAGCAGTGGTCCCCCAACCATTTTTTGTACAAAAGCATGACGATAAGATGATGATCGATCTGCATCGTCTTCAGTCTGTGAGGGGTTTTTTCCGCTAAACATTCACTTGGACAGTTTCACAAACTTGGACAGTTTGATCCTTCATTAATGGAGTTATGTGGTTTTCATAAGCTGACAAAAATCAAAAGGATTTATATTAGAACAGCAAGCATACAATTGTTTCTATGTGTTTGACGTCAGGTGCACAGATGAGCTCTCTCTCTCTCTCTCTCTCTCTCTCTCTCTCTCGCTCGCGTGAGGAAAACAAAACGCTCTCACTGACTGAAACTCTTCTTTAATCTCACACATGACATACGAGATAACAAACGTAAGTAACGGGCTCTGCAATTGGGTAGTGTTCCTAACCAGATAAGGATCATATCTTAACACCATGCAACCGAATTGTCACTTAAATAAACTATAAATAATGAGTTATTTAACATTAAGGAGTAGTTACATTTATTTTACATTAAAATAATTATTAATTAATTATTATTTTACATCTGGGGGTGCCCAGATTCTTTTAAAGGGGGGCTTGACTAAAAAAGTTTGAGAACCACTGTATTATTACTAATGTGGGGGCAATCTTACTAGCTATTATTAGTAATGTAGTGACAATGTTACTAGCTATTATTAGTAATGTAGTGACAATGTTACTAGCTATTATTAGTAATGTAGTGACAATGATACTGGCTATTATTAGTAATGTAGTGACAATGTTACTAGCTATTATTAGTAATGTGGTGACAATGTTACTAGCTATTATTAGTAATGTAGTGACAATGTTACTAGCTATTATTAGTAATGTAGTGACAATGTACTGGCTATTATTAGTAATGTGGTGACAATGTTACTGGCTATTATTAGTAATGTAGTGACAATGTTACTGGCTATTATTAGTAATGTAGTGACAATGTTACTAGCTATTATTAGTAATGTAGTGACAATGTTACTGGCTATTATTAGTAATGTAGTGACAATGTTACTGGCTATTATTAGTAATGTGGTGACAATGTTACTAGCTAATATTAGTAATGTAGTGACAATGTTACTGGCTATTATTAGTAATGTAGTGACAATGTTACTGGCTATTATTTGTAATGTGGTGACAATGTTACTAGCTATTATTAGTAATGTAGTGACAATGTTACTGGCTATTATTAGTAATGTAGTGACAATGTTACTGGCTGGTATTAGTAATGTAGTGACAATGTTACTGGCTATTATTAGTAATGTAGTGACAATGTTACTGGCTATTATTAGTAATGTGGTGACAATGTTACTGGCTATTATTAGTAATGTGGTGAATGTTACTAGCTATTATTAGTAATGTAGTGACAATGTTACTAGCTATTATTAGTAATGTAGTGACAATGTTACTGGCTATTATTAGTAATGTAGTGACAATGTTACTGGCTATTAGTGGTAATGTAGTGACAATGTTACTGGCTATTATTAGTAATGTAGTGACAATGTTACTGGCTATTATTAGTAATGTAGTGACAATGTTACTGGCTATTATTAATAATGTAGTGACAATGTTACTGGCTATTATTAGTAATGTAGTGACAATGATACTGGCTATTATTAGTAATGTGGTGACAATGTTACTGGCTATTATTAGTAATGTGGTGACAATGTTACAAGCTATTATTAGTAATGTGGTGACAATGTTACTGGCTATTATTAGTAATGTGGTGACAATATTACTGGCTATTATTAGTAATGTGGTGACAATGTTACTGGCTATTATTAGTAATGTAGTGACAATGTTACTAGCTATTATTAGTAATGTAGTGACAATGTTACTGGCTATTATTAGTAATGTAGTGACAATTTTACTAGCTATTATTAGTAATGTAGTGACAATGTTACTAGCTATTGTTAGTAATGTAGTGACAATGTTACTGGCTATTATTAGTAATGTAGTGACAATGTTACTAGCTATTATTAGTAATGTAGTGACAATGTTACTGGCTATTATTAGTAATGTGGTGGCAATGTTACTGGCTATTATTAGTAATGTAGTGACAATGTTACTGGCTATTATTAGTAATGTAGTGAGAATGTTACTGGCTATTATTAGTAATGTAGTGACAATATTACTGGCTATTATTAGTAATGTAGTGACAATGTTACTAGCTATTATTAGTAATGGGGTGACAATGTTACTGGCTATTATTAGTAATGTAGTGACAATGTTACTGGCTATTATTAGTAATGTAGTGACAATGTTACTAGCTATTATTTGTAATGTAGTGACAATGTTACTAGCTATTATTAGTAAAGTAGTGACAATGTTACTGGCTATTATTATTAATGTAGTGACAATGTTACTGGCTATTATTAGTAATGTAGTGACATTGTTACTGGCTATTATTAGTAATGTAGTGACAATGTTACTGGCTATTATTAGTAATGTAGTGACAATGTTAGTAGCTATTATTAGTAATGTAGTGACAATGTTACTAGCTATTATTAGTAATGTAGTGACAATGTTACTGGCTATTATTAGTAATGTAGTGACAATGTTACTGGCTATTATTAGTAATGTAGTGACAATGTTACTGGCTATTATTAATGATGTAGTGACAATGTTACTGGCTATTATTAGTAATGTAGTGACAATGTTACTGGCTATTATTAGTAATGTAGTGACAATGTTACTGGCTATTATGGTAATGTGGTGACAATGTTACTGGCTATTATTAGTAATGTGGTGACAATGTTACTGGCTATTATTAGTAATGTAGTGACAATGTTACTGGCTATTATTAGTAATGTAGTGACAATGTTACTAGCTATTAGTAGTAATGTAGTGACAATGTTACTAGCTATTAGTAGTAATGTAGTGACAATGTTACTGGCTATTATTAGTAATGTAGTGACAATGTTACTGGCTATTATTAGTAATGTCGTGACAATGTTACTGGCTATTATTAGTCATGTAGTGACAATGTTACTGGCTATTATTAGTAATGTAGTGACAATGTTACTGGCTATTATTAGTAATGTAGTGACAATGTTACTGGCTATTGATAGTAATGTGGTGACAATGTTACTAGCTATTATTAGTAATGTAGTGACAATGTTACTGGCTATTATTAGTAATGTAGTGACAATGTTACTAGCTATTATTAGTAATGTGGTGAATGTTACTAGCTATTATTAGTAATGTGGTGACAATGTTACTGGCTATTATTATTAATGTGGTGACAATGTTACTGGCTATTATTAGTAATGTAGTGACAATGTTGCACTGGAACAGTGATGGTGATAATGAATGGTGGACTTTAGAGTGATGAGTGGGGGCAAAGAAAAACATTAGAGCCTTTTTTTTGTTACTTTTACTGTTTACTGTCTGTTCATGTTACATGTTTGACTGTTAACTTTTACACAGTTGATATAAAATATTTTACAAAAGTATTTGGTTCAGAATCTTTTTTTTCTAGATCTTCCTCTTTTAAAATTGGGTGCGTCTTATGTGCCGGTGCGTCCTATGAGCCGAAAAATACGGTACATCAAATCACTGGTCAGGCTTTCTTAAAGTTAAAATAGAGTTGACTATATAAACTCTCCTCTAAGAGAAAGCCACCAAATAAAATTAAAGTAAAAATATTTTCATGATATTAATGACTACATTAAGTTCCCATTCCACACATTTTCAGAAATAGAAATAACAGTTGAGCAGCTCATGGGTGCCATGTTTAGTACCTCTGTTGCTCTGCCAAAATGTTTTGTTGACTTTGAATTACGCACAGAAGGTAATGTGAGTTTTGTTGTTGAGTGTTGAGTGCATTTTACTGTAAGCTAGAATGGGCACCAGCAAACCACTATTAGCCCAATTAGGAATGATAAGTGGGAACTGAATGTGAATAAATGAAACCACTATCTTTATCCAATTATATCGGATCATCAGAGTGTGACTGATGGATTGGCTCACCTCATAGACGTTGAATTGACTCTGACTCCGGGAGAGGTCTCTGTAACTCGTGGTGAACTCCCCGATAAAATCATGACTGAAATATAAAGGGACTCTTTCAAATATATATGAAGCATTAAAACAAGCATAAAGTAGGTAGAAAAATAATTAAGAAAGATCCAGCTCTCTGCAAATGTGATCAATATGCAATAAAAAATCCATCTCTACCTCCCATCTCTGTCCCAGTCGTAGACCTCCACTTTAATTGACCTGAGGAAAAAAAATAAGAAAAGAGCAATGGTTGGAATGATGGACACCGCCTGATTAAAACAGGTCTGAGAGACTCCAGTTCACACTGCATTTCAACTACATGCAAAAACCAACCTATTACAGGCCATTATTCAGACAGAGCAATGGAAGAAAATAATGGTCAACAAGGATTGAAGTCAGAACAGCTGCCGAGCTTTACTTCATTAATCACATCTGAAGCCAGAAATAATTACAAAGTCATTCTGTTCTAAAGCAAGTTAATGTGATCAATTACACAAAGGCAGCCATGATTTGTAGTCTTGTAAATAAAATGGCTTCAAGGGTAACAGATTTCAATGGCATTGGTGACAAAAAATCTCACAGTTGTTATCACAAAATGCAGAAATGCGCTCGCATTCATGGCTGCAATGAAAATTGAGAGAGAAAAACAGACATCTGTAAAAACTACCCACAAATCATCATAATCTCACTGTATCTAGCAGCTTTTGAGCATGAAATGTTATTTAAAGGTTTAAAAACTATTTAATGTTGATAAAATATGAATAATTTTATTTTTTGCAATTTTCAACCTCCAGTAAAACACCCTAGCAACCCAATAATTGCCTTTTTTAAATGGGTTACTTCTCTACAGAGAATCTAAGACAAAGGAATTGTTCAAAATTGCTCTCCAGCGACTATTTCACGGGATATTTTGGCACCTGCTGTTATAGAGTAGAATAATTCTACTGCATTGTCCTAGAGAGGGTTTATTTATGCACAGTGAATATGTGCATAGCATTATTAGGAGTCAAATTTGGTACATGCTGTTGTTTAGAGTCAGATGTTGGTTGTTAACTGCACAAAGGTGGCAGCTAAATCTCAGAGGAGCAGCAGAGAGTGAGCTGGGATGAAAGACTGTTGTGCTCTATGGAGAACGTGAAGAACCTCTCCATCTGGTGACTGTGCTCTGCTGCAACAGAACAGATGCATATGCCCTGTCTGTCACTAATTATGGTCACTATAGACCGGCAACCATGAGCTTCATGTTTAATTATTGAATCTTGTCAATTTCTTGCAAATTTCAGGAGAATGACCCAACACACCAAAGGGTGAGTAGGGGGTTTAACCGTAAAAGAGAGACAAATGTTTGTATCTGAGCATGATAGAGCTGCTGAGGGGATGGTTTGAATTTTCATGGTATGGAATAGTAACAAGTGCTTTAAGACAACAAGGGAATCTGAGCATCTCTTCAAGTATCTTTTTTTAGTTCACATTACCCTTAAAGTGCATTATAATTGTGTTTTTCAAAAAGTCATACATTCCCATAGGCTGCGCTGTGCACAAAGCTGCACCCATTGAAGTAAGAGCTTATTTGAAGAACGCTGAACCTTTTTGGCGACTAAATTGAGTGTGGGAGGAGCCAGCCACTGAGCCGATGGTTCATAATTGGATGAACTGATTGTCAATCTCTCTCAACCTTTTTTAATTTACAGCTTTGATAAAAGCTGTTGGCTTTAGCTCTAATCCAATAAGATTTAGCATATTAACCCTTAGAAGTCACTGCATGCACCGGTGCCTGTGTCAAACACAACATCTCCTTGAATTAAGTAGGAATTTAAAACAAACATTACAAGAGTCATGACTGATAAGTTACAAGGTTGCAAGTTGCAATTCAAATAAAAATGTGAAAAAAATTAATGATCCTCTTTCAGTTTCATTTTACAGACCTCAAATCGGTGCTATCAGTACCAAACCAAGTGATCACCCTTCAACACCTGTGATATGGCTTGTGTTTTTCAAAGTTTATAAATTTTAATTTTTTATACAATTTTACATTGTTTTGACTGTGTTTTTGCTTTTTTTATTTCTAAATATGAATTTTGTCCACATTTTTACAAAACATAAAAAACATTTACATTTCTGTGATTGTTGCAGTAAACAAATGACAAAATGTAATACTCTGAATTGTATTATTAGTAAAATTTCAAGTTTCTTGTGGAATAATTGTGTAATACAATGAAAAAATATTTATAATAAAAAAAAGGAACTGGGATTGTACCAAAAAATTGTTGAAAAAAAAGTGTTGCAAAAATGGTTATTAGAGCAAATTGTAAAAAAAAAAATAATAAAATTGGCCCTAAAAAGGCCCCAGACTTATATTGGTTGATGACCCTGGCCTTTAAGTTTGGTTTTCATATTTTTACAGAATTTTCATCAAACCAAAACATGTATTTTGTTACCTGAAGTATATTTTCTAGGAGACATTTCTGAGTAAATCAGTGTTTTGGGGATATTTACAATATAATTCTACAATATTTCTGCAGTCAACCAACGTTGTTATCGGAATCAAGAAGGCCTCAAGTAATTTCCTCTGTAAAGTCTGGATGTTTCCCTCAGGAGTGCGGCTGACTGACAGGGTTCAATGCTCTTCCTGTCTCTTCCCACATCTAGATCAGGTCTGACACAGCTCTGGGTAAACTGGGTCTCCTCTCCCATCAATCAAACCTGATATGCTCTCATTAGACTTGCCTAAAGTAGAGGATTTCTCTTTGCTAACTAGTGCCACAGAAGCATTTCTCATAGGAAAATAAAGAATATTTGTGGAAAATACATCCGCTGATTGTTATGTTACTCATCATTTACACACACTGACGTTCACATGTGCTGTAAATATGACTCACAAGTTTACCCACGCTTACCAGCCTAGTATCGCAAGCGTAGTTAGTGAGTTGAAGGAAAGTGTAATAGATGAGCTGTAAAGTAAGGAGTCTGAGAATGGAAGTAATCAGGACCCATGAAACCCCCCTAAATAGTTGTGGACTGTAAGAGAGGAGTGGAGCTGGGGTTACTTGAATGAACATTTGGCTATTTCACACAGGCGCCAATGTGTGTGATGCTGTAGGAAATGAGTGGTAGTCTGTAATCATTGGGCATTGGATTTTTTTGGGCACCCAAGCTGTGCATTTTGGGATTAAATAGGCACCAATCAGGTTTATAATTCCAATTTGGAGATTAAGGACCACAGGGGAGTAAAGTGCCCTCTGACTGATGATACGAACCAGCATGAGGTGTCTACTGTTGCTTTCCAGGCAGTGGGAGGAAGTTCAGTAAAGTTGCTGTCGATTCACATATTCGGTTTACTCTACTCATTGAAGATACACTAAATTTTTCATATGTCGAAGCAAGTTTTGCATGTAACATGCCTAATCCATGCAATGGCTCTCAGAAACAACAGTATAAATTGAACGACAGAATAGAAGAAAAATGAAACTTTGGCCACAGTTCAGGATTATCAATTGAGTGAATTAACCAAACCTTGTTATATAAAAACAACATTTATGAAAGCAGCATCAGTTCTACAGATCACTTTCTTGTCTGCTATTGTCTAAAATTTCAACCCCAACACAGAAATTTACTCATTCTTTAGCTTGGGATTTGTAGGAGATTTGTGAATTTCTGTTTACCCTTAAAAGGAAATTAGATAGGAATAAGAGCGAGGTTTTTTCCCACTGAATCTAATTCCCAGCTTTAATGAGGGTCAAAATCACATACCACATGGGGTCTTCCAATTTGAAATCACTACGATGCAAATATCATTTCTCCCCCTCCTGTTTCCCTCAGAAACCCTGCAATTGCATTTCTCTATAGCAAAGAAAGAATTATCACAGCCTCAGTCTGAAAAGCTGGATTTCTGTAATATCTGACACTCATTACTTTCTTTTCTGACTTGAGGCCCATGCATTAGAATCTGCAAAAACTCTCATTACAGATCTTTCTCTGCGCACCGAAAACTAGATTATAAATACTCCTCTCTGCTGGCATCCAAGCAGCAGGTAATAATTAGCCCAGTGTAACACCAGCTGGAGTTCCCGTCTTACCCCCTCTCTCTCTTGCTTTCTCTCTGTTACACACATGGACACACACAGGATCAGAGACCAGGTGGGCACTCGATGGCAGGTGCTGCAGCTCTTTGCATTCTGATAGGCCATGACAGATACATCTGCCAAAATATCTGGAAGCTTATCATCCAGGAACTATGAACATTGACAGCCACACACCCATAGCCTGAATATCCATGAACTCCACCAGCTGCCCAACTGGAACTATCTTAAGTACACGGAGAACAAAAAACCAAATGATACGAAGAGATCTGCTAACAACAAGCTAAAATGAAGTGTGCTTGTAAAGCAGATAAATCACAAGCATTCTGCATGGTGAACAAGTCTGTCTGTGATCAAATAACGCTGATGCAATGAGTTCCGCGATCTGGTCTCAGTGTGCAACTGAATCAAAGAGACCAGCAACACCATCTCCCTCTAAACACTGCAGACGTTCAATGCTGATTTCTGCATGATTTAAAAGTGTATGAAGACAGTGTGTATGTGTATTGCACATTTCGAACGCATCAGTAATAGTTATTTACAGAAGGATGAGAAATTAGCAGCGAAATTAAAAATTATTAAAAAACTGAATTTAAAAAGAAAAAAAATTACTGCAACAGAAACAGTGTTGCAACACCTTTTTTTCACTAAATATGAGGTTTGACATAAAATATGATATTGTTCTGTTTAAGCATGGACATACAGACAGTTCCCAAATTTCTGGTTTAAGGGAAGCTACACTTTTTGACATGACCCGAGATGAGATCATTTTGTAAACTATTCAGAACTTTTATTATAGCAATAATATCTGATTAGACCAGTTACATTTCATTACCAAATTGATCAAAGAGTTTCTATAGTAATAAAATATATTTTTATTATTGAGTATTAATTCAAAACCATGTAAAAAGACTGAAAGCAGTGTTTACGAAGGTTTAACAGAAAACATGTCTTTATTATTTAGCTCATGGGTCACCTCACCAAACCACCAAAGCGGGGGCGGGGGGGAGAGCCAAGGCATTAGAGAAAAAGTATCTTTCTGCAACTTTATTCAAAGAGCTTGTAACTTTCTATTTGTTACGGGTTTTTCTTGTTAGCGATGTTTTTCCTGTTCTATCTCAGAAATCAACCGGAAATTATGAATATAAATATTGTTTTCTATTACAAATCCAATTCAAAACTCAACAATTTTAGTGTTCATTGAGTAGTAATGCAAGTATAAGATGATAACGACATTGATGTTTGATAACTTATGACCTGATATTGTTTAGAACTACAGCCCTGCCTTATTAAAGATGAATGTCCAAAAGAGATTCAAATATAAACTCTACTTGTTTACATGGATTCACTAATTTGAAAACAGTGAAAAATGGAAAAAAAAACATTACTTTCAATACCCTTTTCCTAAATTAACAATATTTGATTTAAATAAGTATTGCTCAAAAAATACATAAATACATAAATTCATACTGATTTATCACTTTAATTTCCCAAATAGAAGATAATAATCCACAAATCTTCTAATTGATTAGATTATGAAATATTCCTAATGACAGTTACTGTTGTAATAATGAGCTCGTTTGTAGGGGCTTTACCACAAGACTTATGCACACAAAGATAGTAAGTAAGAAAGTAAGACCTGTAAAAACGGATGACAAGTGCAGACGGAACACTCTATTCTGACGTGCGTGTGTGTGCATGCGTGCGTGTGTGTGAGTATGCACCTGTCATAGTCTCCATTGCAGAGCGCTCTGACAGGAATGGTGAAAGGCTGCCAAATAGGGTTCAGGGTATTCTTCACCACCTCTGTTTTATGGCAGATAGTGAACCTAACAATGAAACAAAACAGTGTTCACCTCAAAGACACATTATATTAAATACAGGCACTCAAAAGTGTGAATAGAGAAGGCTGTAATTGTTGTAAAAGTGCTGACACCAAATCTTTAACCTGCTAGAACATTTTCCTTAGAGTCTCTGACACTTCTTAGACGCAATTACGTGAAACACATTGTGTTTCCCCCCACTCACTTTCTGTCAGAGAGAGAAGAAGGAAAGCATGAAAGAAAGACAGAAAACTTACGTTCCATCCTCATTACTTCTGTAGAACACCATGAATGGGTCAGAGCGGCCAAAGAAGTCTTTCTTATCCAGTTTATTGGCACAGAACTGCATTGTTACACAATCCTGTGTGATGGGATGGAAGAAAGAAAGAAAGAAAGAAAGAAAGAAAGAAAGAAAGAAAGAAAGAAAGAAAGAAAGAAAGAAAGAAAGAAAGAAAGAAAGAAAGAAAGAAAGAAAAGAAA
>SRMA01026280.1:0-16261 GCA_007224835.1 Danionella cerebrum | reverse complement strand
CTTCCCCAAAACTGGGGGGGAAAAGTTGGTGCATCTTATGAAGCGAATGCAAACCGCCGCGAAGTCCGGTAACGGCCGTATGAGAGGTGTAAGAGCTCCGGAGCTAGGCCGAAGCAGCGGCCATATTTGTTTACCAAGCGCTGCGCGCTGACGTCATCGCCCATCTCTGCCATTGCGCGGACGTAACGAAAACGGGGGGAAAAACTACATTTCCCACAATGCCTTTGGCATCCGCATCCATACTTACGTCACGAGCGAAACTACAGAGATCAGCTGACTCTCGCATTTGAGTGATCTCTCACGCTACAAACCCGTTTTCTCACGCTAAAATACATTTCAAGATGTGAAATGGGCACAGCTCATAGTTTGTCTGCTATGTTTTTTGAGCCTGACGATAAGATGATGATCGATAAGCATCGTCTTCAGTCTGTGAGGGTTTTATTTCGACTAAGCATTCACTTGGACAGTTTCACAATCTTGGACAGTTTGATCCTTTATTAATGGAGTTATTTGGGTTTTCATAAGCTGACAAAAATCAAAAGGATTTATATTAGAACAAAAAGCATACGCTTGTTTCCAGCGCTCGCTCTCTATCTCTCTCTCTCTCTCTCTCTCTCTCTCTCTCTCGCGGGCGTGCGCGCGCGCGCGCGCTCGCGCTCGCGAGGTAAACAAAACGATCTCAATGACTGAAACTCTTCTTTAATAAACTCAAACTCAAATCATCTCTCAACGGTACATCTCACACATGTACATACGAGATAACAAACGTAAGTAACATGTTCTGCAATTAGGGAGTGTTTGATTACAGGGGGGCTCGACTAAAAAAGTTTGAGAACCACTGTATTATTACTAATGTGGGGGCAATCTTACTAGATATTATTAGTAATGTAGTGACAATGTTACTGGCTATTATTAGTAATGTAGTGACAATGTTACTGGCTATTATTAGTAATGTAGTGACCATGTTACTAGCTATTATTAGTAATGTAGTGACAATGTTGCACTGGAACAGTGATGGTGATAACGAATGGTGGACTTTAGAGTGATGAGTGGGGGCAAAGAAAAACATTACAGCCTTTTTTTTGTTACTTTTACTGTTTACTGTCTGTTCATGTTACATGTTTGGCTGTTAACTTTTACACAGTTGATATAAAATATTTTACAACAGTATTTGGTTCAGAATCTTTTTTTTTCTGGATTTTCCTCTTTAAAAATTGGGTGCGTCTTATGTGCCGGTGCGTCTTATGAGCCGAAAAATACGGTACATCATTTTTAGAGCAAAAGCAACAGTATCTGAAGCGTTTCCTCGTTGGACCGCTTGAGGGAGCTTCAGGACTTCTGAGCTGAGAAATCTTTTTTTTCTGATCTAGATTTTTTTTAATACGCGGGGAAAAGGCTTTATTTACAATATATACTATATTATCCGATAACTTTAACATTTAATTATGGATGATAACTGACTTGCACTCCCGACGGTCCATCCTCCACCATGGAAGTAGACCACGCTCCTTTTCAAACTCTTCTTCTCTCCTGCTGCAGTGGATTCAAACACGAGCACTTCCGCTCCCCCAAAGGATTCCTCTGTGATTCGAACCCGTGCGTTTGACATATTAGCTTTTATTTCCACCAGAGAAGATGACAGTTTCAATAAACCAAAAGGTGAAGTCAGGCCAAAGTCGTGGGCCACAAAACTCTGAAAATGCCAGTAAAGGGCATGGTTATAACCTAATTGCAGTTTATATATAAAACCTGAAGTTTCTGAATCTTACCAGTTGCATCGACGCTCGTACAAATGCATTCGTTAACATAAGCGTCCAGGGCTCTTCTATAGTGCTGGGAAGAGGTGTATAAATATAATAAGCCATTGTGATTGATAGCGCAATTGTTACGAATAAAATTGGTCGCATTTTCAACTATTTACAATCTAAACTATAATTAACATGAGCTTTTCCACCAACTGCGAGCGGGCGTCTACCCAAATACGTGACACTTCACCTGGTTCGAAAAATAGATAAGGCGTGATAAGAATTGTTTCTAAATAAAAAGCCCTCTTTTAGAATTTACGTGATTTTTGCCTAAGTGCATAGTGATTAAACTCAGATGTTTAAAATGGAACCTTTCATTTCTTATATTTAAACACTTTATGTATGTAAACCCCCCCCCCCCAATATATTGCAAATAAAATAAAAAAAAAACTTTTATTTTGTAATATCGGTCTGGTCAAACGTGAATGTATAAGATACTGAAAAGCTTTTCACCTAAAAACTTTATTCAGAATCGAAATAAATAATAGTTATTAGATATAACGTTGGATTTGTGAGTTAAATTTTAAACAACTTATCATTCAACTTTAACAATAAATATCACAATATCCAAAGTATGTCAAAGTACACATCGGTGGAAGGCGTAAAACAAACAACTATACACATGAACCACAAACATAGAAGCACTTAAAATGGCAAGAAAAAAAATGTTTTGATACCATTTTCCAATTACTCGTTTCAAACACAAGAATAATTGGAATGTTTAATAAATGTACATTTGTATGTTTCACAGTGAAGAGTTAATTTCCCAAGGAAATCAATGGATACATAAGGAATGGGTAACTAACGGATTCCTCCTGGAGGCATGGAAATACACATCTGTGCAGTATTCACACCAAAACACAGATGCACTTTTAAAAGCAGAACTTGACTGTGTGCTTTTGAGTGAAAAAATGTACAAAACTTCAAGTCTGGAGTGAGAGACATGTACCATCTTGTCTTTCTAAGAGTCATTCCGCTCACAATTGTCTAAAACCAAAAAAAGACTTCATCTTGATTAACAAATATTTTGTGATTGCATGGATAAGTAAAGAAAATGCTACTTTTTCTTTACATGAGTATAATTTGAACACAGATGCAGTGGTTAACTTATAAATGCTTATTTTAGTTATTATTAGTTCAATCTGAAATTGTTTTCCCCGTTTTTTGTAGTTTTTACAGACTCTTATATTTCGCACTTTTAATTTCATAATTACGGTACATGAATTCCATGGCTTTTCAATTTTTCTCCTATACATTTTGGAAATATTTATTTTTCTGTTATGAAGAAGTGTTGTTTTTTTGTATTGTAAATGATGTATTGTATTTTGCAGTCGCACAGTTGTAAGTACAAATGGTTTAGCTCACAATTTCTTGATGCCTTTTATGAAAACCATTGTTTTTTGTAGTCACTCTGAGTTTTTCAGAATTGCTAGTATTAATTACTTTAAAAAGTCACTGAAACCTGAAATTTCAAAAGAAATGCCATCCAAGAAAAGCGAATGATTCACTTTCCAAGAAGTTCAAGAAACCTCTCCTTCATAATCTGGATCATCTAGTATTATTAGGAATTAAAAATCTAATTCAAAGCAGATTATCTCCACGCTCCTAAAACAGCAAGACCATTGTTTCTAATGCTTTGGCCTCAAGGATGCAAGACTTGCACATTCATCAAATATTGCATCATGATATTGCACAGAATTTACATTTAAAACTAAATATATTACATTTTAAATACATCTAAAATAAAATCTCAAGCTAGAGGTTCTCTTTTAGCCAATGAATGTATTTCCTAAAACTTCGAAACCCAGATGAAAAGCGGAAAGGACCAAAAGCGAAGCTGAGGCAGCCGTGGAATCCATCGGGGATGTGGTCGTGGGTGACAGGCACTCGAGCCTCTCTCAGTCGGTTGGCGTACATGAGACCATCGTCTCTCAGCACATCATGCTCAATGGTCATGATGTACGCAGGTGGCACCGCCCGCAGTGTTTGTGTTGTGGCCAGTAACGGTGCAGCTCTGACATCCAGCAGTCCAGGCAGCTTCTCCAGCAGCTCTGGATCACCCTGCAGTGGAAACACAGGCTGGTAGGTCTTCTGAACACTTGCTGGTAGAAGCCGGGTCCAGTCAACTTTAGATCTGGCTGCTGCTATGATCTGCCTTGGAAACGAGTGGTTATTTGCTAACAAAACAGGAACAAGTTTTGGGTCTCCGTTCAGGTATTCAAGCCAGAAGCGGGCCATGAGAGGACGATGCAAGATTGGAATGTTGCCATTTTGCTGGTACGACGGGGTGTTGAAATCCAAGGCCTGAAGTGTGGGGTACAGCAGGGCCTGAACTTTGTACTTAACAGGTATGGTGCGGTCCAAAGCCATCTGTGCACAGTGTAAAGAAGAACATGTTGATTCATTCTTCTACAAAAAGGAACACTGCCTCCTGAAAAAAATAAACCTATTACAGTTCTCTTGATGCTGAGTTCAACAATACATTTGTTTTAATCTATCCATGAAATCGGGGTTTGGCATAATCGCATACATGTGAATCTGAGCTCAGATTTGGACAAATATTTGGATCCTGGCTCAAAGAAACAAATCAGATATTTATTAATGGATAAAACGGGATTTGCCACGTGTTGGATTTCGTTTCTAGAACTGATGTGTGGTACCTCTTGAGCCACAGCAGCTGCCAGATTGGCACCAGCACTGTCTCCAGACACAGCTACTCGTTTTGGGTCGATGGAGTAGCGGCTTAAAACATCAGCTGTCAGAATGTGTTTGGAGACCTGAAGGGCTTCATTATACTGTTCTGGAAATCGTGCTTCTGGAGCCAGTCTGTACCTGACCACACAGTTTCAATAAATATACATAGTCGCTCTTGACTAATGTAAAGAGAAAAATAGCAAATGAAATCAGAACTTACTCAATTGATAGTACTACAGCATCCAACTGTTCTGCCATAGATCGGCACTGAAGGTAATATGTCTGCATCTCTAATAAAAAAAAGGCATGCAATAATTAGCAAAACATACATTGTGACAGAAGCAAAGCATTATTCCGGGTGATTAAAAGGTGAAAGGCACACATATACAATGAATTATGCTTGTACTTTTGCAAATACTACCAAAGACATCATATCTATGACCTCAGTTGGTAGGGTTGGTACAGTCAGGACTTCTACCAGTTACCATAAAAACTGGAGACCCAGTCAGTGTGCCAATTCCCATTTTACCCAAAGAGAACTAGTATCTAATCTAGCGGCTAAAGCAGATCCCCAGTAATACAGCAAAATTGGATGCTTGTTACCCACTTGCACTTCCGAGTGTCCATCCTCCACCGTGGAAATAAACAATGCCTCTTTTCAGCCTTGATTTTGCATCTACTGTGGTGGATTCGAAAACTTGTGTCTCAACACCTGCGAAAGTAGTTTCTGTGACTCGGACGCCTGGGATGAACTCTGAACCTCTTACTTCATCCCATGATGCAGCCAACCTTGCAAAATCGAAGGGTTGACTCAGTCCAAGACTGTGACCTAAAAAGCTCTAAGAAAATAAAATATTTCAGAGTAATAAGGATCAGTGAGGGATTGGTAAAATACAGTTTTTCGTCCAACAAGGGTTTATCAAATTTCATGCCGTTTGCTTATAAGAAAGCCTCAAGGCAAATGAAGTTTGTTCAGCAACAGTTCAATGTTTTTTTTATAGAAGCTAATACACACAGAGGATTAAAAATAAACATGACAAAAATAAACCATTAAAATATGATTAAAAAATCCTAACCCTAAACTCAAATTATGTATTTTCTAAAAAAATGCAACTACAGGGATAATGTAAGCAAAATATTATTTGACCAATTATAATTGGTCAAATAATTACTATAAAATTACTATAATTTAGTTACTTATTTTGTATCAATAGAATGTTTCAGTTTTTTATGTAGAAAACTGTTTTTAAGTTTGACACATTATTTGATTAAATTATTTTACTGTATAAAAAAGAAATAATGCATATACTTTTTTTGTAAATGTTACTAAATTAGCAAAAGCCGAATAAATTCATTTATAATATTTCCATGTTTCTCCTTGTATATACAAATCATCTATTTAGTTATAGTACTTCTGTATTCCCACTATCCAATTATTAATTAATATTTCAAAAAGAATGATCTTACCACATGCATTACACCACGCAATATTGCATCCATAAACATAAGTTTCCATGGCTCAGAAATAGCGCTGGGTAGAGGCAGATAAATATAATACGCAGCTGCTATAGAGAATAAAACCGCAAGGGCCACAGTGGACCGCTTCATAGCACTATTTTGAATACTCTTGACTTGAGACATGGTGGCTACTAAAATGTTATAACCGTATCTGAACTCAGGTCCAGTGCTTTTAAAACCACGGCAAATGTGACAGTAAGAGTCCTCGAGGGAGAACCAGTGAGCCGCCGTTTTTAAAAAATTGGCTATTAACAATTCCTTAGACAATTTAGCACGGATATTCATCTTCTACTTCTTTTCTATTAGTAAATCGTTCGAAGAATCTAAGTGAGCAAATTGTCATTTTGGAATACTGTATATTATTTCTACTTTATTCATGGCTTCGTACCCATACTTTTATTTTGAAAAATGTCCTCGGACTCTGTAACAGTTGTTTATACACGCCGCTGAGGTACTTTGGAATGTACTGTAAACTGTCAGATACAAAGCCAGCCTCGAGGTGTTTTACGAAACTTGTTTATTAACTTTTTACCCATACTATGGTATTTCTTATTGTAATATATTAAAATATAGCACACCGCTCATTCGGCTTTAAGTGTTTTTGTTCTTGTCAACTGCTGTCTGAGAGGAAGGTGTGAGACCAGATTGAACAAATTCAAGCTCTGATTTGTTTCATATAAGTTAATGACCACAGAGTGGCGCTCTTGCTCCATATTTTAGCCAATGAAACATACTGAGGTTTTGTCATTTTGTCAAAGAGTAGTAAGAAACACGTTTCAATCAATGTAATTTGTGACATAATGGTTCTAGTCAGCTAATCTTGTGAAACATTTTTGGTAAGCTTTAAGTAATCTATTTATGTTTTAAATTTTTATATTATAGAAGTGTCTTTTAAGTCTAGAATTTCTCAATTAAATGTGGGAGAGGTGAGCATATGTAAAACATTTTGAACAAATTTTATGTGCAGCATGTGGAGGACCGTCTCTCTTTTGCAGTGCATCACACCTTTGGTCAACTCTCTCAACTCTTCTCTCAGCGGGTAGAAGGTTGCCGGTTTGAAGTTCGCCCACATTCCCAAAAACATTTAGGTCAATTGAATTGAATAATCTAAATTCCTTTAGTTGTGAATGTATGTTGTCCTGCGATGGACTGGCGACATGTCCAGGGTGTACCCCGCCTCTAGTCCAATGTGTGCTGGATATAGGCACCAGCAGACTCGCGTGACCCCAAAAGGGAATAAGCAGGTTGGAAAATGAATGAATGAACTCTATTCCATCAGATTTCACTGCACTAAAGTCAAGACAGTTTGAGCATCATGTTACGAAGCACAAGTTCACGTCAAAGCATGATGGATCAGCAGCATAGTTTTAAGGAGCTTTTTTTAAAGTAAGAGAGTTCACTAGAAAAGCAGGCTTTGATCTTTTGACACCCAGTGATCACAAATAATACAGATGAGATCTGGATGAAACACATCTGGTGGAAGCATGATGGGTTCTGATGTCATCACTGGATTTATGAAGGTGTTATGTGTGTGTGTGTGTGTGTGTGTGTGTGTGTGTGTGTGCATGCGCGTGCGTGTGTGTGCACAGGATGTACACTGAAAAAATCAATACTTACTTAAAAAATCAATACATTTCTCAAAGAATCTTTTAAATCAAAGCTAAACACTTACCCCTATGATCTGGCATTTGATTTGGTTGGATTTTATTGTGCATCATTGTCACTGTTACTTATATTCTAGGACACTGTTTACTTATGCTGATATTATTGTATTGACTCTTTTTCTTTCATGTATAAGATTTGTTTTAAATGCTTATACCATTTTTTGCACTTTGGTCAGACCTGTTAAAGTGTCATATTCTGTAAAAAATAAACTGTAAACTTTATGAAAAAAAAGGTCGGGGAGCGCTGTGGTTCCAGAACTTTACCGTCAAATATATGGTAGCACCGTACAATTCAACAATTTAAATATTTAATATTTAAGATTAATGACCATCTTTTATACAGTTCAGAACTTTTTAAAGGGTTCAATGGTTTGTACTGGATTAATTACTGTCAATTACATTATTTTTACAGCTCAGAAAGTCTTTATTTAAAGGTTTGTGTTGTAATAGTAGCAGTAATAAAAAAATTGCCTGGAAATTTTACAGTAAGCTGTGATTGCCAAAACGTTACCTACAGTAATTCATTGTATTGTATATTTTCCATATTGTAATCATATTTTCCGGGTTTATAGCTGTTTAAACGCATGTGTTCCCACAAAATTTTAGAACATTTAAGATCAAAGTACCGGTATTTTCTATTAGAGATAATACAGTAATTTTCATTTAATGACAATAACCTATATTTTCATACATTTGTAACTGTTAAATTCTTATTCTTCAAAACCTTTTTTCTGTGTGAATTCTACTGTTGTCAGGTTTTGTGAAATACAGTCCTAGTTTTTGCTGTTAAATTTACAGATACTGTATTTCTAACAGGGTAGAAATAAAGCTGACCTATTCATTAATTAAATATGAATTATTTTGTATTTTACACATGATAAAATGAGTTCTGTTCCCCAGCTTTTGCACAGTGTGTAGTTTGCAGGTGCTCTCGTAGCACATTATCAACATTAAAGTTGTCCAAGATGCAAGGAGCTAAGAACATAAAGGAGAGGTGTATAACTGGTATTAGCCATAAACAGATGTGTACCTGTTAAATTCCACCAAATATTTAAATGAGTTTAAACTCAGTCTATGCAACTAATAACAGAGTTAAGAAAGATGCAATAAATAACAACAACTAGCACTGACACATTTCTTTTAAGAAATGCTAATTTTGTCTAATTTGACTGTTATTATTAGTATTATTACATGCTCTATAAAGAACCAAATCTGGTTGTTTGGCTGGTAATAATAGGGGATTTTTTGGGTGCTATTTAACACTTATCTTTAAATGTGGTATATAGAACCAAGCATCAAATGTATGATATAAATAAACTTTGGCATAATATGGATGAGCAGCATCTGTATATAGCACCAGCGAAGAACCGGTGAACAACCAAAAAGAGCTTATGGGGTTCTTTAAATAAAAAAGTGCTTTGTAGCACCTTTCAAATCTGCAAAGGAAACCAGCGAAGAACTTGTAAAGAACCAAACAGAGCTTAAGGGGTTCTTAAAAGCAAAAAAGTGCACCTTCAAATCTGCAAAGAACCAGTGAAGAACCAAAAAAAAGCTTAAGGGGTTCTTTAAAGTGAAAAGGTGTTTCAAAACACTTTCAAACCTGCAAAGAACTACTGAAGAACCACAGAAGAACCATTTTTTTAAACAATGCACTACTAGTGTTATGTATTTTTAAATAACATTAAATTTGTATTATCATTATATCAAATTAAAGTATATAATGATATGTTGATGTAAAGCTATTTTTCCCAGTCACTGAGGACAGACGCATAGTCCTCAAATAGCTAATTTCCTGGCCGGTGAAGCTTCGTCACTTTGCTGAATAAAGCTTTATCTGTCTGTAGTGTCGGTATTGAAACCAGATGATGAATGGAGAGGGGTTTTTTTGTTGATGAATGAACAGCTGGAATCTGTCGCGTATTCGGTGTATTACGGTAAAGCACCCCCCCCCCAACCCCCCTCATGTGCGCTCCACATAATTGTCATGGCGGCATTCCACACTGTTCCGCACTAGTCCACCGTGGACTTCGCAGCTACGGAATGCCACGCTTTATCTTGGGAGTTTCGGGATTAAATTGTTAACTCCAAGATTTACAGAATTCGAGGTAAGTGGTTGAGTTTTGTTTAAAGTGTTAAGGCAGTTTAAAGAAGCGCTCTGGGGGAAGTTTCGAGCTGCAGAAAACCGGTTGATTCTTTGATGGGAAAAGGAAGCGATAAACTGAATGAAAAACGAAACCTAAACGAAACTTTAGTTTGGAAACTAGTCAAATGCGGTATTTGCTTGTTTTGTTCACTTTTGTACTGAAACAACTGTTAAATTAGCAACGCCGCATTGATACCTTTTGGCTTTAGTGTTGCTTTAGGATTTTAAAGAACATTAACACCTGTATCATTCAAATATATTTCCTTGAGTTAGGATTAACCGAAGAGGCTTCTTGAGCATCCCAGTCCAAACCACTCCGTCTTTCCCGGAAAATTCTGGAATTCGATACATGTTCTTGAACGAAACTTTTCCCATCCGTCATATACATCTTTTTGTCGTGATTCTAACTATTTTGCATTAGTCTTTATTAAACCATTTAACTCTAGCCGAGAATAGGAAATATGCCAAAGACTTTTGGAAAGTGACACGTCAATTCCCAAAGATGTTTACTTTAACGTCACGCGAATAATGTTATTTGGTAACGCCTGAGTTATATCCCCGTAATGAACGTGACGTGTGACTCCTGTTGCGTTTCTACTGCGTTTTTACGATCATAAAGTTGGAATATATGTTCCCAGGTGATGTTTAACAACTTTCTGAAGGTCTATATTATTAGCAGCCTTAAGAAATTATTACTTCAATTGAACCTATTTCTGTTGTGCCAATTTAACCAAATTTAGCAAGCTTTTATATTACTTTAAAAGACATTAGTTTGAACTTAAATGAAAGAATTGTTTTTGCTCATGAACATTTAAAGCAGTTTAAAGTGTCAATAACTGTAATGAGAGCATTCTAAAGAAGTTTAATGTGGCCAACACAGTGGAAATCAAGATGTGCAGACAGGAAGTGAAGGATTTCAAATATTTTGGAAAGAAAACTAGGGAGATTTCTAAAGACCCAAGGATCAGTGCCAATAATGACTGAGTCAAGTGTGGAATTGATGTCTCAACGAAGACTAGATCCCTACACAGGAATTCACTTTGAGTTTGCTTACCAAGACAGACTCCTCTTCCGAAGAAGAGACACCTCCAGAATTGGGTTTCCTAAGGACAACCCCTGGCCATAGAGATGTTGTGATAGAGAAGAGAGGGCCATTCAACCTAAAAAGAACACACACAGTGAAAGATTGCGTTGGGAGTATTATGCGGTGGGGATGTTTCATTGCATTTGGTAGACAATCTCATACAGTCTGCAAAACTTGGTTTGGGTTACCATTTTGCCGGTCGGCATGATATTGAGCCTAACAGGTCTGCATAAAGCACACTCTTGAATCCAGTGCAAAATATGTGGCTACGCTTAAGTTCATAGCTTTTTCCAGAAAACCGAGAAATCTGGAGGAGCTAAAGAACAGTTAAGGTCTGTTATCACGATTGATTATCATCATCAGGTGGCTAATAGTTTTGAACTTCTTAATTAAAATTTTGGTTATACATTTATTTCTATTAGGATTACAAACATTACAATCTTCTTGAACTATTACTGTAAAATGTTGCTTTTAAATTGTCTTTCTATTAAACATCACATGGGAAATATGTGTGCCATTTCAGAGCGGTTTATAATTTTGTCTTCAACCATTTGTGGTCCCCAAATATTTGCTCTTTTGTTTTCATAGTGTTCAATATTAAGCAAATTACTGGTCAACAACTACCATAAAGCATACTGGTATATACATGCATTCTGATTGCGTAGATTTCTAGAAGACCATTTCTCTAAATAACAAAATATTTGATCAAAAACTTCTTTTCAATACCGTGGAGCCTTGACTAGTTATTGTGGTGGAAAGCGGTTTGTTGTGGAGTCAGTGTTCTTTACTTTTCTGTATTTTGCTTGCATCGGCTGAATGCTGGAACCTGTTTGAAATATGTAAACAAACAAAGTGCCAGTAAGTTTGTGGCTTTAGTTTGCACCCTTATCATGCTTAAGTCGGTGTGCACACCAGACCTTTGAGAATGCAACAGTTTAGCTGATGTTGAGAAGAAATGGTTTCTAGATTGTTTCTGTGTGTATCTACAGAAGCCAGAGGTATTCATTTAATTTGAGTACACTGCACGCATTTTGTTTACAGAACAAAAGTTCAATCTTCGTACATAGAGTGAATAAATCAAGACATGTCTTGCTGACAGTGTTGGCAAGACTCTTGGGGTCATTTTACTAGTATGAGTCTGAGCCATAACTAGGATTTCCTAAATACACAGCATGATTGATTTCCTGTTGATCAGGAGCTTTCAACTAGTGGTGTTTTGACACCTTGCTCCGTTTTTAAATATATACTGTAAATTCAACAAGTTCACACCACTCAAAATTGTTGTGGAAACCAATGACCTCAAAAAAATTGAGTTGAGAAACCACACTTTTCAAGTAGTTCTTACTCAAAAGTAATTTGAACAAAATAGCATAAATGAACAAAACTATAGACATTTTTTACAATGATTGTGTAAAAAAGTAATTAAATAATTAACGGACTGATAAGTTCTTTTATTTGGGGTGGGAATCTTTTTGTGGACGAATCCAAAAAGTAACCCATTCCTACCACAATTTCAACAATATTTGTGAGAACCAATTACCTTAAAACCTTAGCATTAACAATCAATGCTTTAAAGTAAATATTACTCAAACAAGAAACTAAACTGTTTAATAATTATATTTTGGAGGTATGTTTTTGGTGTTTGTCAAAAAGTGTGGAGGGATTGAATGTGTTTATATTTTGGGGGCATAAAACATGACCCAAAAGTGGCATTCCAGACAAATTATAGAGAGGTAGAGCATATACCTCCTGACTTAAAACATCACATCCATCCATTTTCCTGCCCGTTTATTCCCTTTCGGGGAATTAGGGTGCCTATCTCCAGCTCACATCGGGTAAGAGGCAGGGGTACACCCTGGACAGGTTACCGGTCTATCACACGGCAACACACATTCAGGGGAATTTAGATTATTCAATTAACCTGCCCCATGTTTTTGGGATTGTGGCGGATACCGGAGTACCTGGAGGAAACCCACACAAGCAAGAAACAAGCCATTAAGTTTCACACAATGTCACATAATGCTTTATATCAAGGAAATGCGCATTTCATAGGTGCTAACCTGACCACAGGGTGAGCAGTGATTTGTCAGAATCTCGCACCCCCATTAAAACACACACAGACGTTCTCTGAACCCTCCCAGCCCTTCAGCCCTTTGGCCTCCAACTCAAACGTTGAAAGAATGCAGCTCTTGTGGCTATTTTCTGGCATCCCATCCCATTCTATGGCTCAGTCTTGATGATAAAGCCGGGCTATATTTAGTGCTTTTTTTCACACTCTCCTCAAAGGAACAGCTCTTCCTAAATTCTCAGAGTATTTACTTACCCACAGGTCATCAAAAATATTTATGGCTCTCTTTTAAAGGTTTGCCTTCACAACTTGATTTAACAAAAGTGAAAAGCTTTTTGTTTATTTTGTTAAAAATTTTTTTTTGAAGGATTGAAGAAACTTTACTTGATTTTTCTCTGGTTTTCCATTTTTTTTAGCAACTTATACTGTTGTTTCTGAGAGTTATACACATACACATCATCTCTGGTCAATTACAGTCCTAACTAGGGATGTCCCGAGCCGATCATAAAGATCGGTATCGGGGCCGATCGAGGCATTTTTTAACTGATCGGAATCGGCTCTATGTATCGGACCGATCGAATGTTTACGTCAGCTACGTCACGCACGTGTCGCAAACTCGCATGTTAAACTCGCATGTTGTTTACTACTTGCAATACGGTTGCTAAGATGTCTGCAGTGTGGAAGTATTTTAAGTTGGAAAGTGATTCTAGTCTGGTAGCTACATGCAACGTTTGCAATGCGAGCTGTTGTGTGCTGCCCCTTTAAGGACGTTGATGACGTGCTGAGAGCGTGCGTGAATCAGGAAGAAATATGAGAGACTCGCATGTTTGTGCTCGTGTTAAAAAAAAAAAGGTTCAAGCTCTACAAAAACCTTCATTTAATGCTTATTTATTCCCAGCGTGGTAAGCTAATGTTTAAAAAAGTATATTTTGTTTATTTAAAAGGGATTTCATAGATCGCTATTTGTTGTTTATATTAGCGCCTAAGCGCCTAAATAGCGTGTTTAAGTTTTGTGTGTTGTGATGATTTACCGTACATGTCTTTATCTAATAGGTTTGTGACATGTTGAAGTGTTCTTCGTAACTTAAAATGTGTAACATTTTCGTTGTTGAAGAAATAGAAATGTTTATTTACTGATTGTTATTTAATACCCCATGTAAAATATATTATTTTCTCTTTTTTTTCTAGTTTGACGCGGTGGTACTAGCAAAGCAGCCTTTAATACTACCAACTTGATAAGGCATCTTAAAAACACACGACAGAATATTGCGACTTCACTGAGCTGTAAAATTGAGATTTCATATTTGAAAAAAAAAAAAAACTGTAAAGGAACAGGTTGCTTTCAGTTTTTTTTTATTGATGCACTGCTGAGCTATTTGGTTGTCAAGAGTACACACTGGATTGATTTAATAACCTGCATGCACTTAAAGTGTGCAATTAGCACAAGGAAAAGACAAGTATCGGATCGGGACTCGGTATGGGTCGATACTTAAAATTAAATGACTCGGATCGGATCGGGGGCTCAAAAAACCTGATCGGGACATCCCTAGTCCTAACCAATCGAAAGCAGGCAAGTACACACCAATGAGTGGCCCTTTTGAAGTCACATGGCTGTGTTTTCAGCTAGTGTGGACCAGAGCAAGTGTGGTCTGAATTAGGACTAAATCTGGAGACGATTTCATAATGAATCAGTTGTTCATGATGTTCAGGACCAAATAAATGAACTCGAGGTTTGAAAGCACCTTAAGCTTTTTGTTTGGATCTCAATCGGATGTCAATCTGCTCATTTGTGATCATCCAGGACTGACAACCATTTGCTACACTGACTTTTCACCACTAAGTACCTTTTTGCAATGCGTAATGTCATATATAATATATTCATGTTTGATACAGTTTATGGGGAATTTCAAGAAAACCACAATTTGTTGTTGGCAAACAGCTGTTGCATCTGGGGTCATTAATGAGTTAAATCTCAAATTATTCTATTTAAATGCTAGGTTTTCTTAAACATGGCCACTGCCAATGTCATTAGAGTTGTCCCACTGCACTGTCATTTGTGTTAAAGAGATGCTCAAGTTCTGGTCTGGATGCCAGTGGTTTGCTCCAATATTGGTCTCCACTATATATATATTTGCATGTCCTCCCTGTGCTTGCGTTTGGTTTCCCCCACAATCCCAAAATATGTGGTTAGTTTAATTGAAGAATCTATATTTCCCTTAGTGTGAATGTGTGAGTGAATGTTTCCCTGCGATGGACTGGCAAACTATCCAGGGTGTACCCCTGCCTCTTGCCCGATGTGCACTGGAGATAGGCACCGGCAGACTCCTGTGACCCCAAAAAAAGGGATTAAACAGGTTGGAAAATAAATGAATATATGAGATATATTATTTTTATTCAAACCAAAACGTTGACCCTTTAAAGTTTTGAAGAATACGTTTACCTGTAAACAAATACAAGATAATTTTGTTCCTCAGAATCCAAATCCCCCAGCAATTCTTGAAATGTTCTCTGTTTAGATCTTTTGTCCCAGCTGGTGGATCCTTGCTTTTTTATCATGACCTTGTTGTTTATGGCTACATAGGAATGCACAGAACGGATTTTCAGGTGCAGAGACCACATTTTTCTTCACTTTTATCTCACCTGCCATCTGTTGCTAGAGGCAGGATTGAGGAGTTGCAGTGGTCCACATCTCATTTGCTGACCGTCCAATCATAGTTGAGATCAAGAGGCTCCTATGGTGCGTCATGAGATGGATGAAGTATACTTCTGCTGTCCTACAGCTGCTAAGTGTAACATGTTTGCTACAGATGTCCTGAAACACTAATATATAGTAACCTAGCGTTCATGCTTGCTTGTAGCTGGGGCCCAAGTGAGGATAAGGAATGTGACCTGTTGACCTGTAGAGGGAGGAAAGTGCTCTTGGTTTGGTGGACATACATGCGCATGTGTTAATTCCCTAATTGGTGTTGCTTTTAGTTTTAAAATAATGACTAAGCACTTATTATTAAAACAGTTAGAAATAAAACATTAAGAGCATCCCTCGCAGAGCTGAACCAGGGTTGTAAGATGTCAATTATTCACATTGTTTAAGACCATTGTATTTGGCTGGGATGGGGTGGATTTGTTTAAAAAATGGAAAGCTTCTCGAGTAGGGATTTTGTGCTTAAAGTTTGTTTAGACTGAGCTCAGCTCACCTGGTTTTGATGGAGGAAAATCACTGGAAAGAACTTTTTGTGATTTGGACTCCCGTGATTCACCAGTACCCTTTGATTCATTAAAAATAAA
>SRMA01026279.1:250014-264017 GCA_007224835.1 Danionella cerebrum | reverse complement strand
CTTGTTGTGGCAGCCTTCTCTCTCCCTCTTATGCTGCCGCGCTGATGAGGCGCGGCTGTTCCCGATCCTCCTATGATGACGGGCGGCAGGTGTTTTCCTTTTATGCCAGGACCGCGCTGATTGGAATGGACCTCCGTCACAATACGAATACCTCGAGATACGAATGCCTCGAGTTAAATCAGTTTTAAATCATATGAAACATAACGTAGAGATTACCAATAATGTACTAAAAGTTAGTCAAGGTGTCCTAAAAGAAATATTAAATTGGAAAGTGCTGTTCTGTAGCGCAAGTTAGAGAACACCTGTGATGCGTTCTTACAAGCTCTCTCCAGCCCTTCTCATGACTCACATGCTCAGTACTGACTGCGCTTGGGAATAAAACCGCATTGCTGTTCGTAATTTGTGTAATATCTTGAGAAAGTTTAGGTAAGGTTTCACATTTTTGTACATATTACGTATTTTGCATGTGTTTTGTTTGGTTTTATTATTGTTTATTACATTAACAATGTGTAGATTTAAGGATTGAAGGAACGTTACTTGACTTTTCTCTGGTTTTCCATTTTTTTTAAATCAACTTATACTGTTGTTTCTGAGAGTCATGGTAAATGCAGCACAGGTAAATGGCACGATGGTAAACTCACAAAGCAATCAAATAACAAATCCAGCCAAAAACAGTGTGTGTGTGTGTGTGTGTGTGTGTGTGTGGGTGCGTGTGCGTGCGTGTGTGTGTGTGTGTGTGTGTGTGTGAGACGTGCTCATTCTCCATGACCATATATGGCATGAGACAGATTGCGTTCATTTTACTGTGATGTTGACAGAAACACACTATACAAAACTTGCATCAAAATCCCTCATTTCAGCCCGATCTGTACCAAATGATGAGTTTTATGAGTGAATAAAAATAATCTCAAATGAGAACATGGCAAGCAATAAAAAATTCAAAGTTGACAACACAAAAAAATGTCTTTGATGGAGGAGGTTTTTATTTAACCCCATCTGTCTGTTAGGTCTTGTTAATTGTCTTACCACCGTCTTGTTCCATGTTATTGTTAATCTGTCACCCCGCGTCTCCACTCCGCTCATTACTCCCATTTTACCACACTGGACCTCCGCAACGCTTACCATTTGTTGCGCATACGAGAAGGGGATGAGAGGAAGACGGCATTTAATACGCCTCTCGGCCACTATGAATAACGGGTTCTTTCTTTCGGTTTAGCCAACGCGCCTGCTGTCTTTCAGGCTTTAGTTAATGATGTCCTCCGTGATATACTGAACCAGTTTTGTTCGTTTATCTGGACGACATTCTCATATTCTCTCCAGATGCGCGTACTCACGTTCAACATGTTCATCGTGTTCTCCAGCACTTGCTGGAGAATAAGTTATTTGTCAAAGCAGAGAAATGCATCTTTAATGCCGAGTCCGTCCCGTTCCTCGGGTATATTGTGTCCAGCACGGGCATTAGCATGGACTGCGGAAAGGTCCGCGCTATTGTGGATTGGCCGATTCCAGACTCGCGCTCGGCCCTCCAGCGATTTCTGGGGTTCGCTAATTTTTATCGCCGTTTTATTCGCGGATTCAGCCAGGTGGCTGCGCCACTAACCGCTTTAACCTCTGTTAAGACGCGTTTCGTTTGGTCTGATTCCGCGCGTCAAGCTTTCGAAATGCTCAAGGAGCGCTTCACATCCACACCTATACTCACTACGCCTGATCCCGGTCGCCAGTTTATTGTGGAGGTTGATGCCTCGGAGGTCGGAGTAGGAGCTGTTTTGTCGCAGCGCTCGGCTCGTGATGGCAAGGTACATCCCTGTGCCTTTTATTCTCATCGCTTAACTCCAGCGGAGCGCAACTACGATGTGGGTAACTGCGAGCTCCTTGCGGTCAGGCTTGCTTTAGAGGAGTGGCGTCACTGGCTGGAGGGAGCAGCGGTTCCGTTTATCGTCTGGACCGATCATCGCAATCTAGAATACATCCGCTCTGCCAAGCGTTTAAATGCTAGACAAGCATGCTGGACACTGTTCTTTAGCCGTTTTAACTTTACTATTTCCTACCGCCCGGGTTCTAAAAATATCAAACCGGACACATTGTCTCGTCAATTTGATTCCCGGGGAGAGTCCGATGAGCCGAAGACTATACTTGATGCGTTTTGATCGTGGGGGGTTTGTCTTGGAGCATTGAGCGAGCCGTGCGCGAGGCTCTATCCAATTCAGTTGTACCTACAGGTTGTCCGCCCGCTCGTCTTTTTGTAGTTCCTTCTCTGCGACTCGCAGTCCTTCGCTGGGGGCATTCGTCTAAATTTGCTGCCCATCCAGGGATCCGCGGAACCACGTTCATTATCAGGCAACGTTTTTGGTGGCCCCGCATGTGAGGCGAGATTCGCCGTTATATACAGTCATGCCCGGTTTGCGCGCAGAGCAAGGCAGCGAATTCTCCTCCCGCAGGTCTGCTACAGCCTCTGCCCGTACTGTCCAGACCTTGGTCACATTTAGCATTAGATTTTGTCACCGGTTTACCATTGTCGCGCGGCAATACTGTTGTTCTCACGGTGGTCGATCGGTTTTCTAAGGCCGCTCATTTCATACCTCTTCCTAAATTACCGTACGCTCGAGAAACGACCGATATAATATTTAATCATGTTTTTCGATTCATGGGGTCCCCAGCGACGTTGTATGCGACAGGGGATCGCAGTTCACTTCTCAATTTTGGAGGGAATTCTGTCGCTTACTCTGCGCTGCTCCTAGCCTGTCATCTGGGTTTCATCCTCAGTCTAATGGACAGGCGGAGCGCACAAATCAGGATCTGGGAAGATTGCTGCATTGTCTAGTCCGCCACAACCCCGCTTCATGGTGTGACCTTCTACCATGGGCCGAATACGCTCACAACTCCGCTTCCTCCGGGGTGTCTCCTTTCTATTGCTGTCTTGGTTAGAAAGAGGCCAACGTGCCGTCAGTCAATGCTTTCATCCAACGAGCCAAAAGAACTTGGCGAATCGTTCAATCGGTTTTAAAACGATCTAATAATCAGATGTGTCGTTTCGCTAATCGTCATCGTGCTCCCGCTCCACGTTACGTTAGTGGCCAAAAAGTTTGGCTCTCGACGCAAGATTTGCCTCTCAAGCACCTCTCGCGCAAATTAGCCCCACGCTTCATCGGCCCGTTCTCGATCATCAAAGTGATCAGCCCCACCGCCGTCCGGCTGCGCTTGCCCGCATCCCTCGCGCGGATACACCCGGTGTTTCACGTATCCCGCATCAAACCGTTTTTGCACTCTGCGCTTCATCCCCTTCCCGTTACGCAGACTGACATTGTCTCTGACGGCGCTCCTATTTATCGGGTCAGGAGACTGTTGGATGTCAGGAGACGGGGGCGGGGGTTACAATTCTTAGTCGATTGGGAGGGTTACGGTCCTGAGGAGAGGAGTTGGATACCCTCGCGAGACATCCTTGATCGGTCTCTTATTAAGGACTACTATTCTAAACACCCCTTAGCGCTTGGAGGCGCTCGTTAGAGTGGGGGCACTGTTAGGTCTTGTTAATTGTCTTACCACCATCTCATTCCATGTTATTGTTAATCTGTCACCCCGCGTCTCCACTCCGCTCATTACTCCCATTAGCGCTAGCAGGTGCAGGTGTTGGATAAGGAGGTAAGGACTCCTTATCCAGCAACATCTCTCTCTATTTTATTACAGACTGTTTGAGTTTCTGGAGGCGTGTGGAGAGGCGCCGTTCCCGCATCTGCCCGGATTATAACCCGTTTGTGTTGCTTGTTTTCCCCTTCGGGGTAGTTTAAGTTTTTTTATCCTTCGAGGTTTTTTGGGTTCTTTGTTTTTTGGTTGAAAATAATAAACTGATTACTGCCGCTCGCATCTGTGTCCTCCTTGTAATTCCCTGACACTGTCCTCTTTCTAGTTTGTCTTGAACAATTAGACCCTTGGATAAAAATAATTGGGGACCCTTGGACTACAGTGATTGAGTGATGAGGCCTGTACTTTTAGTTGATCTTAATCAAAGCTGTGGGGGGAACTGCAGGCTCTGATAGAATGACCAAGCATAATAGAAAGAAACAAAAGCAATTTATAAAGAAAAAATGATGAGTTTGAAATGAAGCACTCATCGCCTTTAGCCTCTTATCTCCCAAAGCTCCACCCCTTCTCCCCTGTAGTAAAAGCTCCACTCTCTCAGTGTGACTGTGCTTGCAGTTAACCCACATCAGCACAGGGAAACACATGCTTTACAGCGGGGTCTGTGTGCTTCCACTATCAAACCACTTACTGGTGGGCTTCATCATTCCAGGTAGGATGATAATAAATGAATCTGTTTGAAATTGTACACGTTTTCTCCATTTCTCTGGGTTTAGATATCAACTAAACTGGGGATAATGGAATTTCTTTAGAGAAGATGCTCACATGTTCAAATATGTGAGGCTTCCTAATGACGTTTCTGATATTTGATGCTATCACTGACACTTGTGTGTATATTACAAATGAAAGAAAAAGAGAAGCCTCTAATTTTGGTAACAAATTAAGCTGTGATTTACTACAAACTGCATAACTCTGGTTTCAAAATATTAAAATAATTAAAATTTAAACAGTAATTTACTGCTTTTCAGTGTCTATATTAAGGTATAATTCTATACTTTATTTTACAACTATAAGGCATATTCTACTTTAATTAGAGGTCTCCAGAATATCTTTTCAAGTAAGAGAATGATTTACTTGGGTATGAGCAAAAATAATGGTAATATAATTTACTTGATTAAAAGTGTGTTAATTGTTAGTTAAACCAATAGGAAACAAAAACATATCTTGCAAACTCTTCTGATTATACGGCTATGTTTGAAACAATCATTATTCTCTTAATATACACCTCGGAACTCTGAGATGGAAACAATAATATACTCAATTTGTCATTTGCAATAAAAACAGATATATAGTTTTTTCTCCTTTATTTTCTCTACACAAACATTTCTGGATATAATCGTTCTGAGAAAGAACTGCATATAAAGAAAGAATTATGTTGTAATGGCTGTGTTTAGAGATATTCAGCAATAACACTTTGCTGATAAAAAAAACAGGTATTATTGTCAGTGATTCTCTACTCTTTGCTCAAGTGAAGTTGCCATAAAGTTGTTAGTCATCCCATCCTGATCCTTTCACAGTGACCCTTAGTGTTCAAAGGAAAAGGATAATGCAGACCTGGATAATATCAAACAGTGAAATTTGGTGTTTCAATAAGTGCTTGTATTCACCTCATGTGAGCATGGCCTTTTGCTCCAGGGGCTCTGATTTTGAAGATTCTGAACTGGCAACAATTTCGACTTGTAAAATATGATGAATTAGGATGAAAAAGAATCATTTCAATCTGATCTCTATAATGTACAAAACAAATAACTTACAGTGCATCCAGAAAGTATTCATAACGCCTCACACTTTTTCCACATTTTTTTTATGTTACAACCTTATTCCAAAATGGATTCAATTCATTTATTTCCTCAAAATTCTACACACAATACCCCATAATGACAATGTGAAAAAAAGATTTATTAAAAATACAAACCCTGAAATATCACATGTACATAAATATTCACAGCCTTTGCTCAATTCTTTGTTGATGCACCTTTGGCAGCAATTACAGCCTGAAGTCTTTGTGAATATGATGCCACAAGCTTGGCACACCTGTCTTTGGGATTTTTTGCCCATTCCTCTTTACAGTACCTCTCAAGCTCTATCAGGTTGGATGGGAAGTGACGGTGTAAGGCCATTTCAATAGGATTTAGGTCTGGGCTCTGGGTGGGCCACTCAAGGACATTCACAGAGCTGTTTGAAGCCACTCCATTGATATTTTGGTGGTGTGCTTTGGGTCATTGTCCTGCTGGAAGATGAACCGTCGCCCCAATCTGAGAGCATTTTGAAGCAGGTTTTCATTTAGGATGTCTCTGTACATTGCTGCATCTTTCCCACTATCCTGACTAGTCTTCCAGTTCCTGCTGCTGAAAAACATCCCCACAGCATAATGCTTTTCTCCAAACGTAACGCCTGGCATTCACTCCAAAGAGTTCAATTTTAGTCTCATCAGACCAGAGAATTTTGTTTCTTGTGGCCTGAGAGTCCTTCAGATTCCTTTTGGCAAATTCCAGGCGGGCTGCTATGTGCCCTTTACTCAGGAGTGGCTTCCGTCTGGCCACTTTACCATACAGGCCTGATTGGTGGATTGCTGCACAGATGGTTGTCCTTCTGTAAGGTTCTCCTCTCTCCACAGAAGAACGCTGGAGCTCAGACAGAGTGACCCTCGGGTTATTGATCACCTCCCTGACTAAGGCCCTTCTCCCCTGATCACTCAGCTTAGATGGCTGGCCAGCTCTAGGAAGGATCCTGGTGGTTCCAATCATCTTCCTCTCACGGATGATGGAGGGCACTGTGCTCATTGGAACTTTCAGAGCAGAAGAAATTTTTCTGTAACCTTCACCAGCCTTGTGCCTTCCCCGTCAGAGTTCTACAGACAATTCCTTTGTCTTCATGCTTGGTTTGTGAACTCAAATGAAGCTGCTGAAACATCTCAAGAATGATCAGTGGAAACAGAATGGACCTGAACTCAATTTAGAGCTTCAGGGCAAAGACTGTGAATACTTATGTACATTTTAATTTTCAGGTTTAATTTTCAGGTTTAATAAAGTTGCAACAGTTTCAAAAAATCTTTTTCCACATTGTCTTTATGGGGTATTATGTGTAGAATTTTGAGGAAATAAATGAATTTAATCCATTTCGGAATGGCTGTAACATAAAAAATGAGTACTTTTGGGATGCACTGTAATGCTCTCTGTCTTTTAAGGATTAAGTATTACTTTGACACTTATTTACTTATGTGTTTTAGCTTAAAAACGCTTCTCTTTTAGCTGCTTCAACAATACTTTTTAACTAAACCTGTGCTGAGATACTTGAGCCAATAGTACCAACCTCTTTCAAGATTTGCAAACATGTTAACAACTAAGGGTTTGGTCACTCTTTAAAGCCTAGTGAACAAGGAGAGGGTGGTATGGTGGTGCAGTGGGTAGCACTGTGGCCTTCAGTTAGAAGGTTGTCAATTCAAGACTTGACGGAGACCTTCCTGGAAGGAGTTTGCATGTTCTCCCTGTGCTTGCGTGGGTTTCCTTCGTGTACTCCGATTTACAGCACAATCCCAAAAACATGCAGTTTTGAATAATCTAAATTCCCCTTTGGAAAGTGTGAGTGAATGTTGCCCTGCAATGGACTGGCGAACAGTCCAGGGTCTACTGCCACCTCTCGGTGGATATAGGACCCACCAGACCCCCTGTGACCACCACAGGGATTAAGCAGGAAAGAAAATGGATGGATGAATTAGGAGAACGACCGATTATCAGAAAGCCACTGGTTTAATCCCCAGCACATGAGATTGGTTCACCACTATAGATCTGAAGGATGTGTATCAGCACATCCACCCCCAGCACAGACCCTTCCTACTGTACTGCCTCGAAGGTACTGCCAGTACTGTGTCCTGCCCTTTGGCTTATCCCTCTCTCATTAGTCGAGGCAGCTCTAGCCTGGCTCTGAACGGATGAGATACACATTCTGGCCAACCTGGATGATTGGCTTCGGTTAGCCTGCTCCAAGGCTCAGTTAATAGAGCATCAGGACAGGGAGCTTCAAAACCTCAGCTAGTTAGGGCTTTGGGGTCAACCGAGAGAAGAGCCATCTGCCCCATTCCTATTTCTTCCTTCCTCTGCATGTAGCTGAATTCAGTGAAGACGCGGGCAAGTCTTTCAGATGAGCACGCTTCAGACTGTGTCTGGTCAGTGAGTGGTTACTCTGAAAGTTTTCTAGAGGCTTCTTGGTCATATGGCTTCAGTCGCCCTGGGGGTTCCACTTGGGCTACTCAAATGAAATCCCTTCAGATTTGGCTCAACTCCTTTAAACCGAATCAGGCATGACACCTAGTTCAACTGCGAGTGCAAGTAACAGTGCCTGTTCACCCTCAAAATTTTGAAAGGTCCCCAGGTTCGTCTATGTCTGAGTTCCCCTTAGGGATCCCTCCCAAGTGCATTGTAGTAACCGTGGATGCCTCCAAATCAGGTCTGGGTCGCTGGTCCCTGGACCATATTGTTGACCGGTTGGCACATAAACCGCCTAGGTATTCCGAGCCTTTGCTTGTCGACACCAGGGCAATCACATGCTGGTCAGGATGGCAATGGTCTACATCAACCGCCAAGGTTGAATACGTTCCCCCAGTTTGTTCTCGCTTGTCTGATGGTTGCTCCTCAGGAGACTTTTGACTCTAAGTCTGTCCATATTCCAGGGGTGAGAACTGTTTTCTTAAAATCTTAAAAATCCCAAATGAGAGATTTCTTAAAATCTAAAATCCCAAATGAGAGAGTGGAGACTCCATCCCCTAGCAGTCCAGCAGATTTAGAACAGATCCAGTCTCCCCTGGAGGGAGGAGGCAGATCCAATCCTGCGGTTGTGTTGTCCCTTAAGCGCTCTAAAGCTCTATGCAGACTGCACCTGTGTAACACTTAAGTTGGAACAGCTTTTTGTTTATTTTGGAGGCCCGCTGGTTAAGGGAGGCTGTCAACCTCACTTACACAGTGCAAGGTGTCCCATGTACTTTACAACTGATGGCCCATAGTTTTGGACAATTTGTTGAGGTATGAGTGCACAAAAAGGAAGTCACACTTGAAGAGCATTGATCTAATGGATAAGAACAAGAGTCTGTGGAATGTACACTTTTAAATCCTCACTGATTTCTGTCCTGTTTTCCATGCTATATAAGGAAAGATGATTAGAAGAAATAAATGGTTTGTAGAAAACGAGAGAGAACAGGATCAAGATAAATGGGTTGAGTGGAGAAGTTTCTAGACTTGTGCTGTGATTGGTCAGTTTAGTTTACAGGTGTAGCGTCATATCCTCTATAAACACGTGGAAGAAGAATAAACACAACAAGGTTCACCGCACCTCTGACCTGACAGTCTTTAGGTTTGATTCTCCTTCATTCAACACATTCTTTGACATTAATGAGTGCAGTCCAGGCCAGAATGAGAATGAGAAATCACAACTTTACTTCAGCGTTCTGTAGGTAATACCCAAATGAATGAAGAGTGGCTGATGGCACCCATTGGTTTCTGGCAGAGTGAAATGAGGTTCAGAGTGGGCGTCACCAGCAATCCTCTTCTTGAAAGTGTGTCACTTCCCGGTAATTACAAATGGGCAAAAGATCCACTAAAGGGGGACGTTGGCGTAGAAACTACACACACAATAGTCTAAAACCACACACACAAAGAAAACCGACAGTAAAATAAAAAATAAAAATAAAACACACACACAGAATAGTCAAGTTCACCAGAATAGCTGGAATGAACGACACCAGAGCATGACGCGTGACGAGATGGACTAAAAAGAATCAATTTAATTTTACATATTTTAAAGGCTTGTTAAATCTTAAACAATTTTTAAAAAAACAAAAACAAAAAAGTTTTCAGCTACAAAACTGGGCAATTTAATATTGGCATGAATGAGAACCTCCTCATTTCTGGAGCCACCCTCAAATGGCCAGTAAAGGAACTGCAGTTCAGTTACGTCCTATCACACGTCGATAGGGACAGCAGAAGGTTGCTTCTCAGTGATGCCTCAACGATGGTGGTGTTTCGACCATTTGCCAAAAAACCATGATAACACAGACAAAAAATTTACTGTTGTTTTTCCACTGTTTTATTACTGATGTTTTAACTGTTGTTATGTTATTTTGTGCTTTTGTTCAGCGACCTTGAGTGGCAAGAAAGGCGCCTCCAAGTAAAATGTATTATTATTATTATTACATTTAGAAAGATCACCGACTTTTCCTATTTACTTTTCATGTTTAAAAATGGATATGTTTTGCACATTACATTTTTAAACAAATACACTATATACTCCATTTAATAATACATAGTATTAAATTATTTACAACACAAAGGCAAACAAATCTCACCAGACCATTTCCACTTTGCTGAATAAGAATGATAATGTATGTAACATGTACTCTTGACCCCATACCTCCAGTAAAAGATGAATGATTGCTTTCCACTAAACATTCAGATGTCTTGAAGTAGTTTAGTGCGTTTGATAATTGAGGAAGCTCCTCGTCAGAACCATTTCACGCGCGGGTGGATTGATCAAGTAATTTATGCGCAGAAAACCTTTAACTGTTTTGCTAACATTTATTTAGGCTGCACCCTTTAAACTCGGGAAGGAATAGCACATGTGGCATACCTACTTTCTCCAGTTATTTGAAATATTCTCTGTTATAAAATACCGAGATCCCCTCACCCCCTCCACAGAACTGTTGACATGTTCTCGCAGTATCAGAATGGGTGTGGTGACCGTTCAGTTGTTTTCAATCTTACAAATGTAGCTTTATTTTGCGTTTCGAGTGTAAATGAAAAGAAATGACAGAGCTAATAATTTGAGAGGTGGGAGTTTGTTCATCTTAACAGCTGTTGGGAGGACTTAGGCGCTGTTCTATCAGGTAACGTGTCAGTATTTTGGTGGTTTTGAGTAGCCCTGACGCGACACTGTCACCGCTGGCTAGCCGCTGTGCTAACGTTACCTTAGCAGAGAACAACTATTTATATCGGCATCTACATCTTCGTGTAGATACTTTGGCGTCTTTTTATCACAAACGAGTGGATTATGGAGTTGTTTCTGTGTGGAGCAACATGTGGTTGCAGTAGGCTGGCTTTTAGACGTTGAATACAACGTTGCCATCAGATTTGCATACGTTACGGCATCCCGTGCTTTACATTAAGTCTGTGCGAAACTATTAGATTATTTGCGTTAAACCCGGATTATCCGAGTTTAACAGGCTCAAGTGCCACAGGTTAACGATTAACACATGGATTAAGGTGGATGATTCATATTGCATGTCAAAATATTGTATTAGATGCATTTTTTGTGTAGCAAAAAAGTGGTAATTCATACAACCAGATGATGCATTTTAAAATCTGTCACTGTACTGTTGTGAAATATGTTTTGCAAGGGCTGAACAGGGGGTTCCTGTTTTGCAGCAATACTGCAGACATTCCCTTTAAAAAGATAATGAAATAAACTTTAGTTACAGATTCTACCAGTCAAAACTTTGAACACGCTTTCTCTTTAAATTGCATATTTTGTCTCTCTGAATTTATATTTCTAAATTGTTTTTCACTGTGATTGTGTAACTTGTCAGTGTTCTCTAGTCTAGTGGAATTGCATAGCTTACTGTGGTGAAACTAGGGCTGTTAAAAATTTCGAATTGCTATTTCTCTGGCAACATTGCGACTCGATTTCCATTGTCCTCAGCTCAGCAATTTTGCTAATTTGGAACATGCTAGACACTGTGAAATTAAAGCAGCAAAACTTTCATCTTTCCTCTTGAATCTTCAACTGCATTGGTGAAAGAGGGTTGTGTACAAAGTTAAGTAACAAAGCAGATCAGCAGGTAACAAAGTACTCACTATTTCCAGTGTAAATTTACTCTTTCAAATAAGAAGCAAACTCACAGTCATATTGTGTATAATATGTTAATCCATTTCCAAATTTAGCTCATTATTAAAGTACACTATGTGGCTGCTGTTGTTGCGTAATACAGTGGTACCCCAACATACGAATATAATCCGTTCCAGGGTGACGTTCGAATCTCGAACAATTCGTATTTCAAAGCAAGTACGCCTAATCCGTGCAAAGGCTCTCAGAAACAACAGTATAATTAATAAAAAATGGAAAACCAGAGAAAAAACAAGTAACATTTCTTTAATCATTAAATGATAGTAAACCAGAATAAAACACACGCAAAATACGTAATACGTACACAAATGTGAAACGTTACCTTGCAAATGAAGCGATGTGTCGGAGGAGGTGGAACGGATGGCAGAAAACATTACGGCACCATGTATGAAAGTTCATTTTCTCGAGATATTTCTCGAATTACGAACAGCAACACTGTTTCAAGCACAAGTGCAGACAGATGGAGAGACGCTTCTGAGGTTCTGACTGGGTTTCTCTAACTTGCGCTACAGAACAGCACTTTCCACCTTATAAACGTTATTTCTTTTACAACACCTTGACTCTAACATTTGTTATAGCACATTATTGGTAATCTATACATAATGTTTCGCTTGATTTAAAACTGATTTAAAGTATTTTAAGGTGTATCAGCCCCTTAAAACACACTTTCTTCAAAAGGGAGAATGGAGCGCCAGAACCCGGAAGCGCAGCGAGAAGTCACACAAACAATCGAATAATAGAGCAGAACTGTTTGTGGTTGTTCGTATCTCAAATTTTTCTTCGTATCTCAAAGCAAAAAATTTCTTGCAAGGCCTTTCGTATCTCGAACATTTTGTAACTTGAAGCATTCGTATCTCGGGGTACCACTGTATATCGTATCGTGAGCAGAGTGTATCGTTACACCCCTAACTTAGGGCTGGGCGACAATATGATAATATGAATCGCGATAGATGTGATCTATATCAATAAAAAAATGTGTAAATAATAAAAAGTTATTATCTCAAAGGATGGTTATACTCCTTGTCAACATTAGAGTTTCACAATAGATTTTTGGATTGCTGCATGGCTAAAATAAGTGTGAATCAAATTTTCTAAACCATTGTTTGGATTTGTGTGTTGAACCTTGTTTGGTAACAGCCTTAAATGGCATTGTGGATAGCGAGGAATCACATCTGTTATCAGTTGGCGTCTTTCAGAGCTCTTTTCACATGCCTAAGATTTAGTACCAGCTCTCGATGGTGTATTACCAGCATGCGACTTGGTTTGGGCAACTTTGAGCAATCAGAGCAGTCGATATTAAAAAGCAATGATAAAATATAACTTATCACTCATTACAGATGCTTTAAATTTTGATTATTAACTTTGTTGATATTAAAGTCATGTTTGTCTGCATCATACTTAATCCATTTCATTATCGAAACAGTCATACTGAATGAGATTATTTCACAATCTACAGATAACATGAGCATTACATTTTTTTTAGATTTAAGCCCATTCAAACTGTGTGCAGCAGCAAGCTATTAGCAATTGAGTAGAGCGTGTCCAGTTCTTCAGTTGCCATTACTATAGCAGTGTCATGTTTGGTTCTCATTCCAGAAAGGAACCAAACCCAGCTATAGCTCTGCCAGAGATTGACGCTCAATCAAGTCATACAATGTTTCTGTATCGCAGGCCTTTATAGAAGACTTTCAAAGCCGCCGAGAGGCGAAACTCCCGGAGGACCATGAGTGAGCTGGAGCAGTTGCGGCAGGAGGCAGAGCAACTGCGTAATCAGATCAGAGTAAGAAAAAGTGCTGTTTCACATTGTATTGAGAAAAATGTCTCTCCACAGAAAAATCCTAAGAGTTAAATTAACTCTACTGTGTGTATTTGGTCCCACTCTGTAGTTTAACCGACTCCGAAAAAGAGTTATTTAAATTAGTCTAATTCATCTAAACAGTCTATTTTAACTCTGTTCAGAGTGCATTTGGTTCTTCTTTGAATAGTTATTTTTTATTTTGCATTTTCCTGTGCAGATAAAAAAAAATGAAGAAAATAGCCAATTAAATAACTCTTTCTCAGAGTCAGTTTAACTCTATATAGAGTGGGGCCAAATACACTCTGAGTAGAGTTAATTAGAATAGATTCAGCAAAGAATATGATGTTGAAAAGACTCTCAAGACGCCCAGTCTTGGTTGAAATATAGTTCCAAGTTGAAAAGACTTCTTTCGCATGTTTTAGACGTCCATATTTTTAGACGATTGACATCTTGCTCTCCGACACGGATTACGGATCAATGGTGGAAAGAGTTTGCATGTTTTGCTTGCCTGGTACTCCGGTTTCCCCCACAATACCAAAAAACATACGTCAGGTTAATTGAAGGTAGGGCTGGGCGATATGAAGCAAAAAATATATTGAGATATATTTTTTGCTTCATATTGCCCAGCCCTACCTTCAATTAATAGATATATATCTTGATATCTTTACAGGATTTATAA
>SRMA01026279.1:196631-249581 GCA_007224835.1 Danionella cerebrum | reverse complement strand
TAAAGAACCTATACAAGTCCTAAAAGAGACAAAGTTTTTAGGACTTAACTTTGATAATAAATTATCTTTCATTCCACATATAAAAATGCTGCGAAACAGATGTTTTAAAGCATTAGATATTATAAAAGTTTTATCTAAAATAAAATGGGGAGCAAATTGTAATGTTCTGCTGAGTCTCTATAGAACTTTAATTCGATCAAAATTAGATTATGGGAGCATAGTTTATGACTCTGCCAGAAAGTCGTACATCAAAATGTTAGACACTGTACATCATACTGGACTGAGAATTGCTTTGGGAGCATTTAGGACCTCGCCAGTTCAAAGTTTGTATGTGGAGGCAAATGAACCATCACTTTATAACCGAAGACTGAAGCTGTCACTTAATTATGCAGTTAAACTAAAGACAAACAAACAAAATCCTGCTCACACTTCAGTTTTTCAACATAAATATCTACATCTTTATGAAACCAGACCTAACTACATTAAACCTTTTGGAATACGTACAAAGCAACATTTGAAGAACACGGAGATTGATTTGGATATCCTAACATCAGTATATTGGTGTCCTATACCTCCTTGGAAAATAAAAAGTTTAAATATTAGGATGGACCTCACTCAACACAAGAAGAAAACTATTCATCCAAATGTCTTTCAACAAGGTCTTCTTGAAATACGTTCCTTTTTCCCATTTCATACTCCTGTATATACTGATGCATCAAAATCAGATAAACAAGTATCTGCAGCAGTAGTGATTGGAGAAGAAACCTTTGCAATTCGCATCAATGGTGAAAGTTCAATATTCACTGCTGAGGCTTACGCCATATTACTAGCTCTAGAACAAATTGAAAAGGATCAACGACGCCAATTTTTAATATGTACAGATTCAAAATCTTGTTTGGATGCACTTAAATCCCTGAAGATTGATCATCCCGTCGTCATTGACATACTGGAAAAAACTCGTTTTTTACAAGAAAAAATGTTAATATTATATTTTGTTGGGTACCAGGTCATGTTGGTATAAATGGCAATGAAAAAGCAGATAGAGCTGCTAAGGAAGCTCTCGGACAAAAAATCACAACACGGCTAATTCCATTAACAGATATTAAACAAACAATAAATATGTACATTTTTAACAAGTGGCAAATGGAATTGAATCACTGCAGTCATAACAAACTGCATGAAGTGAATCCCGTCATTAATAAGTCTAGTTTTGAGTTTGAAAAAAGGCACGATCAAGTTATATATACAAGATGTCGAATAGGACACTCAAGACTCACACATGGATATTTATTAAAAGGTGAAGAACCACCAATCTGTGAGAATTGCAATCAACAGATAACTATAAAACATATTTTGTTGAAATGTGCTGTTATAAATGACATCACGAAAGGCTTTTATTCTAAAAACACATTAATGGACATTTTTAAAGAGACTTCCCCTTGTCGAATTTTAGGTTTTTTATCATGTATTAATATGAAAGAATCTATATAAATGTTATTAATATGAAATGTAAATAATGCATGCTCTTTGTAAAATATATACATTATGACTGTGTTTATAGTTTTATTGTTTGCCATGAAAATAGCCACTGATGCTGATATGGCGTAAAAAAATTAAATAAATAAATAAATAAATTACCACAATATGGCCTTGGTCCCAGAGTAGAAAGTGATATTTGTGCATGTTTGTATTTAATAATTTAAAATTACAACAATCCCACCCAGAAATCAATTGATTTCTTAAAAAAAAAAAACAGGAACTTTGTTTTATTTATATATAGCATATGTTGGCAGTAGTGGTGAAACTTGTATTAAAATTAATAAATTTAATTATTCATTCATTCATTCACTATTTGCCACAAAACGCTTGATTGTTCTGTGATCCCGTACAGGCCTTAATTGTGTTTTGTGGACAATATAAATGATTTGAGGTGTTTTGTCCAATGCTAGGCTGGTTAGCATAACCGCTAATATTGCTGTGTATTAGGAAACAAACAATGCTTCCTGTAATATTGGGTCTATTAACAAATTTAAGTTGACGATTGTGACGGTCCTTGGACATCATCGATGACAAAATTGCTTGACATCGCCCAAACCCAGGCTCCGATAACTTATTGATATCGGTTACTAAAAGGAGGAAGTTATCGGTTATTATCGGTTGAAAACACGCATCCCTAGTGTTCCAGGGAAGAAAAGAGAGGGCTTGATGTCCAAATATTTATTAAACACTCACGTACAGCGCATTACAGATATATCTGGGTTTCGGCTAACTGAATTACATAAAGCGGATGTTCAACCCCCGTCGCAATGCGTTCGCCGAACACACTCTTCCTTGTGACCTGGTCTTTTATAGCTTTTAGAACTTTTAGGTGGAGCTTTTCTTAAGGTTATGGAGAGCAATTGAAAGTGCTCAATAAATACTCAAATATTTATAAAAATTGTTTTTAAAAATACTATACGAATGAAATGGTGAGGAACATAACTTTTCATTACTGAAAGCAAGATTCAGAGGAGGAGAAAACTTGTTTCATGATGAATGTGATTAAATAAGGCATTTCTTTATGAATATGAGCCGAATAATGAATATTTCTGCATATTTCATTCTTTTAACAATTATTTCTCTAAGCGGAGCTCAGAGAGTAGAGATGTTCATGAAAGAATATCAGGATTCCATGGTTCCAAGTTGTTTCTCATTGAAACTTAAACAGTGTGAGGTCCCCAAACGGAATATTAGAATTCCTTTGGTTAAAATTGTTTGTCGGGTTTGTCGGGCTGCACATGTCGATTGTTATTTTTGTGTGTGTAGATAACAGCTGGTCTGGATTCAGTCGGAAGAATCCAGATGAGGACGAGGAGGACCCTCCGAGGCCATTTAGCCAAAATCTACGCCATGCACTGGGGCACTGATTCCAGGTCAGTTGTCAGAGAGATTTGGAGGATGGGTTTTTCTCAGAGGAACCCTGCAGCTCTGTCTGTGTACACTCAATGAATAATACAGCAGAGCTCTCTCTCCGCTCAGGAGTGAGCTTCCTGCTCCAGCTTCTCTTCTCCTTCATCTAGCATCCATCCATCCATCCATCCATCCTCCCTTTAGCCCCCCCCCCCCCCACTGCATCTATTCAGGATTTACTGAACACAAATGTTATTTCGACGGCGTAGGCCGTAGTCAGTTTTAACTCATCAATGTTGTTTTTAAATATTACTGGTTTAAATCATATCTCGCAGTGCGTGTCATTCATTCAGCTTTAGCCTTGTGAATCCACTCCAGTCACACCCTGTGAGCCCAAGGCTTCTGTCCAGGAACGCCAGGTTTTAACTCCTAGTGTTAGTCCTCCTTGCTCACTTTTATCTCTCTCTCTCTCTCTCTCTCTCTCTCTCTCTCTCTCTCTCTCTCTCTTTCAATAATGAATAAAATAAATCAATAATGAATAAAATAAGATCATTATAAATAATTTTTGTGCGAGATATTAGTGACATCTAGTGGAAATGTTGAGCATTCCACCTTAATTTTTTTAAAGCAGATGTATTTGTTAAACAAGATGTATCAAATGTCACTAGTAAACATACTTCATCACTCATAAATCCGACCCGATATAAAAACATCTGAGAAAATTTACAATTGAAAAGCGCACAAGGCACTAAAATGCCTGTGAATTTGAAATTTGGCTGAGGAAAAATACTATAAAAAACATAATTTGGGTGAGATACTGATGAGATCGATGGGCCTTGACCCTTGTGCCTAAACGTTACGGGATGGCCAAAGATGATTTGAGGCTGAATTGGGTCCAGCACTTCAGAGGCAACAGCTTTTCAGGTCTCCACCTCCCCTACAAAAATTTAGATTTCTATTTCTATTCTCTTCCATGATTCACAACTCCCAAACAAGGGCAGGGAGGGCTAGTCTAAATATACATGAATAACTACACACTTGTCTCATCTGTGGTTTATAAAAGAAAGATTGCTTGCAGGTGTGTCTACGAATGGTTTTATAAATCTGATTTTTTTTTTTTTTTGCAGACATAAATTTTTACGTTTTTTTCTTTTCTGACATGTGTTTAGTTTTAGTCAGTGCTCTTTTATAAATGAGACCCCTGTCATTTTTATTTAGGGTAAACCTGTGAGCGACTGATTTTTTGTCACATTGTAGGATTGAAAAAAAATGTAAATTTCATTTTATTACATGAAATTTGATCACCAGCCTGAAGCCATCGAGCCTCTTCCACTCATCACCTGAAAACATTGCACCCCTGTTTTTACTTACAAAGAGACCTTTCCAACACTTAGTCAAGCACTCAAGTGTCTCCACAATGGGAGAAACCAAGCCATCACTGGACACCAGGAACAAAATTGTAGACCTACATAAAGCTGGAATGGAATGCAGGGAACAGCTTGTTGAGAAAAAAACACCTGTATTAGAAAGTAGAAGAAATTGAAGATAAACGCTAAACTTCTAGGCCTGCATGCAAGATCCTCGTGGAGCATCAATTCTCCTGAGAAAAGTGAGGGATCAGCCTAGAACAAGTGCAGAAGAGGGTAGCCATTTAGTCTCCAGGCAAAGGTCTTTTCAGGTCAACATCAGTGACGGTAAGGGTTTCTCCTCTGGGTGATTTGGTTTTTCCACACGTCTAAAACATGTGCCCAAGTTTTATTAACGATACTAAAACTTTTGAACTGGATTTAAATGAGTGTCAAGGCACTGTCAGTATTAAACCCTAAAGCATCATTTAAATACTAATGAACTATAGCTATACTTTTGAGCACCGTGAACAAGATGAAATTGGATGAGGACGGTAAGCACAGCAAGAATTAATATAGAAGCTATAGTTACATGCAACACAGACACAGGGGATTTTATAGGTGCCGTATAGTCATAAAAATTTGATTAGTGGTAAATCGATCATGTTGAACCTTTAGACTAAATGAAATCAAAAATCTAAACATGAAAGTTCCAGAACAATAAAACAAGTTTTTTTCTTTTAAAAACGGGTTTTATTTGCGCCATTGACAGTCACACGACTCCTATTGTAACGTCACGGCCGGACATGAAACCTCCCCTGGAAGAGATGCTCTATCCACAAAACGACGCCTTTTCTCTCGATATCTGGAAACGAACGCGCCAGAGTCAAACAGAGGGAGAGACGGAGCACTTACCTGATAAGTATATTTGGCACAGCATGTAAGAACACTGATCCGGGTTCAGACTGCACGATTGTCACAGCAGTCGTGTCGCAGATGCTTTCACATTGAATGACTGTCTGGAGCAGCATTCAGTCGTGTTGAATTCACAGAACACAATAGATCGGCGACAGAGGATTTCACACTGCACGACCTGCGTCTCACAATCAAACACTCGCGAGAAATGTTTTAAAAACAGAGCGGGGTCATGTGTGCCGGACTAAAGCGCAAGACCAGGAGTATTATCAGAAATGTGAGCGTGAAGTTCTTTTTTTTATCTTTTTGGTCCAAATAAAGCAAAAAGAAGCCCCAGTTGAACCAAAACCACTGTTTATATCGGCCGTCTATGCCTTTACATTGCTCTGGATGTGTTTCTTTCATTGGCTGCAGATGATCATAGACATTATTTCAGTCAGAACACATTCCACACTGCACGACTGCGCCTCGCTGACTGATCCAGATCCAGGTATATCGTGTCCTCCAAACGCCAGTACAACATCCGTCGATGTAGCTTTATAATACTTCGATTGCTCAGTATTAAAGTTGCTGGTAATGAATCACTCTATTCTCCATAATTTTGCATACGTCATGAATATGCAAATCAGTAACCAATAAATGAGTCACTGGGGAGAAGTTATGAAGTTTTACCAAATGAAAATTTCAGTCCAGAAACAAGCCTCGGCTATAAAATGAAGATATTTAATCTGATTTTAATTAAATATAATTTTTGAGTAAAAAAAAAACACATTTCCCGACCAATGTTAACAACATATTATTACAAATAAAGGAAAGTCATGACCCCTTTAATGTACAATAAAAAAAAGCTTGTTTTTCATCTGTAGGTTTTTTTTTTTAAACCTCTGCTGTTCATTTTGTACTCAGATAAAACCCTTCAGAATATAAGTGTTGGCACTATTTTTCACAGTTTACGAGCAGAGTTTCAGTGCATGGTTTCTCTCTTGAAAAAATGTCATTCTAACAATGGGTTTTTCTTTTCAAAGGTTATTAGTTAGTGCCTCTCAAGATGGTAAACTGATTATTTGGGACAGCTACTCCACAAACAAGGTCACATACTACCACGCCACTCAAGTATGAGAGAATTTTTTAAATCCTTTAAAAGGAGAGGAGTATTCAATAGAAAGGTGTTGAACTGTTTTGTGATAAATGAGATTACTAATGTGGATCTCACTTTTTAAAAATGCAAAGTGGTTTCAGTAGTGTTTTGACAAACTCTTCCATGTTAAAATTTTCAGTGCTTTTATTGGTCAGTAGTTTTGGACTTTCAGGGTCCGCTCACGTTGAAATAATCTGGTAGGGAACAAAACAGGGGCCATTGTAAAAGTCTAGGAATTAGAAAAAAATACACAGCAGTCCAAAAAGTTTGTTTTCTGGTTCCTGGTGGGGCGGCAACCCGATGGTTTACATTGGATGTAAGGGATGCCGTCAGGTAAAAAAGCAGTCTATTGAGTTTGGCTTGCTCATGGGACCCATGAGGCACCCGATGGGTACAGGCAGGCCAAACAGACCATGGCCAGGGTTGTTGTAGAGGCAAAAATGGAGAATGACTTGGTTGGCTATACAGAGCTTCTGGTAAATCATCCACCACCTCAGGAGGGGGAACCAGTGCTCTGCCAAAACTGTTTATAGTAGAGAGGGGGCAGCTGTTGACCTCAACTGGGGACCTCATCACACAGTGCAAGTAATATTCTGAGGGTATTTCCATTCTTCTGAGGAAGCAGGGACTTAGGGCTCAGAAGTGGACTCTCCTATCACTGGGACTGAAAGCACCAAGGTAGTTGAGAAGCTCTTTGGTGGCAAGGTATTGCGTGTTGATGAGATCTTCCAAATTCCTCAAGGTCCTGGATGCTCTCCATCAGTACAGAATGGTACTGGAATGGCAGAATGGTGTCCCTCTTTTTAAGAAGTGTTACCAGAGGGTGTGTACACTCCTCAGCCTCCCTGTTAAAGTTTATGGCAGGGTACTTGAGAGAAAAATCTTCAGGAGGAACAATACGTTTATTGTCGTGGATCATTTGACCCACTCTACACACCTAACCAGTCCATATGTGTGCATTCAACTTTCCAGTGTCCCTTTGGGTCGCTCTGGGAGCATGGGGTTCTGTGTGCTTTGCTAAGGGCTGTCCGGTCGTTGTAGAATCAGAGCAGGAGATTGGATCACATAGCTGGCAGTAAGTCAGAGCTTCTCCAAGGGCATGCTGGACTCCTGCAGGGCTGCCTTTGTGACTGGTTCATAATTTTTGGGTAGGTGTAGGAAGGGGCCGAAGGAAATCTGGTTCGGGGGCCACATGATTTCAGTTGGATTTAATGATTTCTTAGTCGGCGAAAGGTGGAATGATCAATTTGAGTGATCCTACCCCAAGTGAAGGAGTTTGAGTATCTTGGGGTCTTGTTCGCGAATAAGCTTCTGATGCAGTTCCACCAGATGAGCTGGAGGAGGTGTCCAGGGACATGGATGTCTCAGAATAGTACAGAACTAGCGAGATGAAAGGGCTAATGTTGGCTACACATCATCAGTGGTAGGTCAAGAATCCTCTTTTGATTCTTTGTAGATTCACGCCATACCACTGAGGTCGTCATGGGTGATGACTTGTGCCTACGCTCCGTCAGGGAATTACGTAGCTTGCGGAGGCCTGGACAACATCTGTTCAATCTACAGCCTTAAAACCCGCGAGGGCAATGTTCGAGTCACCAGAGAACTGCCTGGGCACACAGGTAAACCATGTCACATGCAGAACTAGCGATATTGATCCATCGTTATGAAGCTATGCTACATAGAGTACGATGTTTAGGGGTTAAGCTCCAGTTCTGATGAAGTTGCTTTTGCTCCACCAGGTTATTTGTCGTGTTGTCGCTTTCTAGATGATAGTCAGATCGTCACCAGCTCTGGAGATACGACATGGTGAGCCTCAGAGTTCATTTCTTCAAGTAGCTCAGAATAAAGCTGGACCTGATCATTTGAAAATGCTTTGGACTTTTGTCTGTCATTTGAATATCAAGGTTAAGACCTTTAGAAAAGCTGCATTTAACCAAATCATGGGCAAAATAATGAATCTGGAGGAATACAATGAAATGCAAACATCCAGATGACTTTTGGGGCTCTGCTTAAAGACTTTATTCCAGAAATGACAAAACTATGCACCGAATAGAATCAAAGGTTTAAGGGAAAGTGGGTGAAAATTCAGTCCCCACTCTAGATGCAAGCCAAACCTTGTCAGTGCACGTCACACTACATCAAATGAATTAGTAAACAACCACCTGTTTAGCAAAAAAAAAAACAAAAGATTCTCACGTAAACCTACAAATATTGCAGATCTGAATTAATCGTGAAGCCTGGGGATGTAATGCGGGAACAAAAGGGAGCAGATGGTTGAACCCGAATGTTCTTTCTGTTTGCAGTGCTCTGTGGGACATTGAGACGGGTCAGCAGACCACCACCTTCACAGGCCACAGCGGGGACGTGATGAGCCTGTCCCTGAGCCCAGACTCCAAAACGTTTGTTTCCGGTGCCTGTGATGCCTCGTCCAAACTCTGGGACATTCGAGACGGGATGTGCAGGCAGTCCTTCACGGGACACGTGTCTGATATTAATGCTGTCTGTGTGAGTGGAACCTTCCTCGGTGATATTTCTTTGGTTTTATAATCAAGTTTTATTAAAAGAGTCTCGTTAAAATGACTGGTTCTGAATAAGAATCCAATGCCAACATAGAGATTTTATCCACTTCCTACTCCACTTTTTTGACATTTTCAGTTAATTTGTTAATTTTATACACTTTTTACATTTTTCTGAGGTCATGCTTGCTTCATTTCCTTTATAGAATTCACTGATGTCCACTAAAGACACAATATGGATTTTTAAATGGCCTTTCAAAGAATATTTCAAAGTGGTAAAATGATCTTCAGAATGATTCAGAACAGTTTGGAATTTCTCTTGCAGTCAGCGCAAGCATAAATGAAATTTAAGAAGACACAGAACAGTGGCCAGTGTAAAAGATTAAAAACACATTGCTCTGAGGTGATGGAGGAAATACTGACCCCAAGGTTTCATTTGGTGCATTCACGCTGGTGATTTTATAAAAAATTACTAGGCTCTTCCAGACAAATTCCATGTCCAGTGTTAGTTATGTGAAGCCTGTCCTGCTGATTCGAGACGTTTTTTCCCGTTTTCTGTGCGTTTTCACTGCAAAAAACTCTTGAAAGAATAAAAGTCTTCCAGTGCGGTGAGGAATTTCAACTTGACAAGATTTCTAAAAATTGTATGGATCTTAAAAATAGATAAGCTTTCAAACCAAGTGTTTTTGAGCGGTTGAGAAAGTAAAACTGCTGAATATTTGAACTTATATCTATCTAGTCATAAGTGATCTTAAAAGTAGGCAAATTGTCTTAAAGCAATTGTTTTATGCATTAAAACAAGAATATATGTTCTTAATTAAGTCAGTAACAGTACGATTTGGTCTTAAAGTGAGAAATAGGTTCTGTTTTAATATTAATATTTGATATTTTAGGAAAAAGGCATTGATTCAAAAATGTTTTCAGTTGATTTTAGTATTCAGAATAGAATATGCGACCTTAAAACAAGAAAAATGTATTTTTTTCTTTTATACGGTTATATTAGCATTTCTTAAATAGGAGAGTTTACACGGACAGGAGATAAAGGAACAGACCACGATCTCCCCCGAGAGTTTAAGATAACTGATGATAAATTGTAAGAAAACAGCACTGACTTAAGAATGTTTGTGCTTAGTATTTAGCAACAATAAATCGTAAAACTACAAACTAAATAATCTTTTTTATACAATTTTTTTTAGGATAAACAGTATTAAAACATAGACATAAAACATAGACATAAAGGTGTATAAAATGGACTTAAAGCCAGAAAATCCTGCTTAAAATGCACAGATTTCTCTGTTTTTTGAAGACAATTTAGATGAACATTAAGTTTGTCATTAAACGTTAACATACATAATGATTAACCAGAAATAACTTCTTGTTTTAATAATCTTTTTCACAAACATTTTATTCCTTTAAGAATTCTTAGCAAGTCATATTTGCTTCCCACATTGTCAGATTTTTGCTCAATCAAAGAAGATTTAAACTAAACTAAAAAACTTCTTTCTTGTTTTGATTTCTTAAAATAAGACGACTATAATATTTTTGAAGAATAGGTGAGTCAGAATTTCTTGTTTTAAGATTCTAGTTTAAGTTTAGTGGCAAAATATTCAATAGTCAAGTAAATAAATGATCAGAATAAACTTTTTTTTTCTAAAAATAAGCTAAATAATCCGTACTCTACAATCTATATATAGCTGCTACATTTTTTTATTTTAATATTAGTCTAAAAATCCCAATTAAATAAATTAGATAAATGATTTTTGAGCTGCGCGTCGAGTCAAGTCACTCTCTTTCAGGGCATCGCAGCTCTGATTGGCAGAGAGATGCTGTGACGTCATCACTTTAAGTGTGTTTTATATGGTTTTAGTGGATGTTCCTTTTTTAATTACATGTTAATTGAGTTAAATGCCACAAAATTGAGCCGTTTCTGAAAAACATGTTGCCCACAATGTTCTGCTCGAGAAGCTGTTCCGTGGAAAAGTTAATGCTTGATTCGTTTCGCTGCTGATGGTGCCGCTTCTCAGTGTCCATCTCCTGCTAATGTAGTTCTGCTAATGCTAGTAGCTCATCATTTCATCTGTGTTCTTTTAGTTTTTCCCTAATGGAAATGCATTCACCACTGGCTCAGATGATGCCACTTGTCGTTTGTTTGACCTCCGTGCGGACCAGGAACTAATGATGTATTCTCATGACAACATCATCTGCGGCATCACCTCTGTGGCCTTCTCTAAGAGCGGTCGTCTGCTTCTCGCTGGCTATGATGACTTCAACTGCAACGTGTGGGACTCTTTGAAGGGAGAGCGCGCAGGTCAGTGTTTCACTGAAATTTCATCCAAAATATGAATGATTCCAGCAAAGAACATGAAGGAAATACCAAAAAAAAGACAAAACTAACTCAAAAAGGTTTTGTGTGTTTATAAAATAACTAATAACTAGATCTAAAATAAATCATTCGATATTTCTAGCAATTATACGTGAGTTTGGTGGAACCTTATGTGTTTTGTATTTCAGAACAGAATTATCAGTGCCCCCACAAGGAGGCGCAAGCATTGAACTGATTTTTACACAGTCCACTAATCACATAACATCTTTTATTTACTGATTTGTATGAACAATGTTCTATGAATAAACCTTTTATTTTAATTTTTAGAAATAATTCAAATTAAAATACAAAAAGTGATTGCCATTGTTTTAGATATTTGTCCATTTCTTCACATGTTTGGTAACCTCTAATGTTTAACCGTGTTCCTGTTTGCTGTTTTGGGAATGTGAAGGTGTTCTCGCTGGGCATGATAACAGGGTCAGCTGTCTGGGGGTGACCAGTGATGGCATGGCTGTGGGCACCGGCTCTTGGGACAGTTTTCTCAGGATATGGAACTGATTTGGTGCCTGGAACTCTGGATCTAAAGCTCTTTCTCTTTCTGATCAAACACTCTCTAAAGCGCTCCACTGCCACACAGGAACTCTACCGGTGCCCACTCTCTCCTGAACCACACCACCGCATCACCCCTCGTGAATCTACTGCAGGAATGTGTTTGTTTTCATCAGTGTTTAATGTGCTGATGTGTGGAAGCTTCCTGGGGGAGACTTTTCCTGGTTAAAGGTTCACAAGAGGAAATGGATCCATCAGCAGCGGCATGAGTTCAATAATCTGAACGCAGTCACATTAACCATAATCAGACAAAACTGGGACGTGTTGGGAACACTCCACTCTTTAACATTCTCCATCCCCCAGTGAGATAATAAGCACTTTTTACATGATTCTGACAGTTTTTCTCCAGTTCTGCCTGTAAGAGCAATTTTGAAGAGTTTATTATTGGCCACCACTAGATGGCGCCTCGGTTCACTCTTTTTGGTCTAATCTGGGAAGTTTGGGAAGTGTTTAAGGTGAATGTGAATACATCTAAAGGGGAGAAGTGAACTCGGAACAATGGATATATTCAAGGAATGTAAAATAATAATCTTTAGTTTCGTTCTGAGGAATCGATGGAGCTTCACTGAAACCAGTTTTAACCGTTGAGTCGCACACACTGTTGAAATAATACTTTCTCTTCTTTTCTGAATCAGAAACAAAAGTTCTTTCTTACATGAAATAATTCTGTCACATTCTAATTTACATGTTTATATCAAAGTGTGAACCAGAGTTTAATACCAGGATGAACACGAGGATGACTACCAGAATTATAAATTTGATATCAACCCCTGCAAATGTTCCTGGAGGAATCAGTCGTGTTTGCAGTCACACAGAGCTGGATTGTGCTCCACACACTTTGATCGAGAACATCTCTGCGTCCTGTGCTTCTGAACCAGACACTAGTCTCACAGTATGAAATGCCTCACTCTTGTGTGGAGTGTGTGTTTGAAGGATTCGAGAGCTTCTGTGTGTGTTTCTCTGAGTATCAAACAAATCTGTCTGTCTGTTAAAAAGCATTTAAGTTTTTATTCCCCAGAGATATTTCTGAAATTATTCATGAGTTTTAAGAGTTTGTACAGAACAGTTTGATTTAAATGCTGTAGTCTGATGGTCTGCCTCGATGAAAAGCTTTGATTGTCTACAACATTAAGATAATTTTACTACGAGAGAAACATGAGCTGTGAAGGAAAAGTGTTTGAAATGGAAATGTTTTAAAACAAACATAATTCATATTACATCCATGTTTTTTTAATAAACTTGTTTTAGTTGTTAAACTGATGCTGGGTTTGTGTCTTTATAATAATTATTTACAAAAACTCACTAGAGATGTGACAGTCTTTATTTAATTCTATTTAATTGTAGTGGATGGAGCAGGCTTCACACAAACTGATGGTGCTCAGATATCGTCTAGGTTACATGTGTGACCCCCGTTCCCGACGGAGACGTATGTCGAATGATTGACTGCAGGAACAATCGTCAGAGTCCAATCCTCTCCAACTAATAACAACATTCATTCTGCAGTGTAGACATTAGTATACCACACCTACCGGTAATCTGTTCGGGTTCCGGCTCATGGCCGCTCCGTAATGTTAAGCAATGCAGCATGAGCCGGAAAGAGAAAAGACCGAAAGGACCCGGAGAAGCAAAAAGAACGAATCTTTTCGGATCCCGGCACTATAGCGGTCACGTGACAAAAGTGCTAAAAAAGCCAGTCCGGACTGAGTGCACGGACTGCACACGTTAACATCAGAGAGAAGTAATTTTGTGTCGAACAAAAGAGATTAAAACCTAAAGAAGACAGATCAGAGATTGGGTAAACCAGACTAAAAGACCCAGGTAGGCTTTAGTAATATATTTATATTTATTTTAAATTTAGCATTATAGTTTAGTCTTATTTGTAGTGTGATTCGCGTCTGTGTATAAAACGCTAGTAGATGTGGAAGTAACACACAACATTTATTGATATTTTAGTAAAATGAACGAAATGACTCGAATAAAGATCCATTCATTTAAATGAACTAGACTCAAAGAACCGAATCCGTAAAATGTTCCGAACTTCCCATCACTAATTATAACAAAATTCTGAGTTATCTGCTATTAAGCCAACAGCTTTCATTTTCCTCCACCTGTGGAAACACCAATCACGGACGGAGCATCATCGACGGCTAGCACAAATATGTTGCAACAAAGTCATATATTTGCAAACACACACATACCTTGACATAACGTACATCCTAGCTCACTAAAATAATTAAACACAACTGTGTAACATAAGAGTATTTCCATCTCAATCAGAACCCAAACACCTCCCATGATGCACTGGGGCGGTGACGTTACGCAGCGTCGTCACATATTATACACAAATTTTACTGAACTGGTTAACAAAAAAAAATTGTTCACTTGGTTTTAATCTATTTGTAGAAGCTCAGGAGTTTAACATTCTCTAAATAAATCTGTGAAACATTTGTTTTCATAAACTCTCTCTCAGACTCCTCCTTCTTTCAGGTGAAAGTGAAACCACTGAAGAAAAACAAGGAAATAAAATAATAAACAAGAGAAAAGACGGTAAGAGTTTCTTTATTTACTTTCTCTCGTGATTATTTATCCTTCTTTTTTACTTTCATTAAAGTAAAAGTCCATTTCAAAGTTAAATACGTGTTTCTTACTAAAGTGTAAAAGTAGGTAAAATTGTTATAATCTGAATTAAATATTCAGAGCAGAAATGAATAATAAATAAACATCTAAAGAAAAGTATATATTTTTAAACTTTGATGCTAATTAATTAAACACGAAAGAGACGCATCTGAGCTTTTCTTTTAATTTCGCACGGAATTCTCTGACGATCAGAAGATTTCTTGTTTTAACGACATTAACTTGTTCATGTTTCCAGAACTTCACTGAGAATCCAGAGATTTATTAAGAGATTTTTGAGTCGATCTCAAACTGATTCAGAGAAAGAGATTCTGTTTTTAAAAGATTCAGAACAAACATCTGAAGATCGAGAGAAAGATGAAGAGGTGAGAGAAACTTCAGCTGATGATCTTCAGGTATTTAAGGATCAGAATAATCAGATTTCTGGATATTTTCATTTCTAGAATGCTGCAGTTCTTCAGTGATCACAGCAGAAACAAACCACCGGATCCTTCTGAGAAACACTCTTCTGTCGAGTCCAGGTCAGATCTCCACATTATTATTGATTCTTTTAATCCCTGAAATCATTTAATCTGTAATTATTTATTTTCATGTTTAATCTTTGTTTCAGTTTGTGTGAGAATGAAGCTCCTGAACCCAGCTGTGTGTCGATGAAGAGTGACCAGTCAATGTTTCTTCCTCCTGATTTCAGTTTAGGAGAATGTTCTGCTGATCTGAGGTCATCTCTAGTTACAGCTCAGTAAACAGAAGATAAACTTTCCTTCATTATTGAATATTAAATGTGATTTATCTTTTAATCTACAGTAAAGAGCGTTGTTTTCCTAAAACAAATCTCTCGGAGAAGAAGCTGGAATCTATTTTCAAGGTCAGTGTTTGTGTTTATCTCTGAACATCGAGAAACTAAACCAGTTTCACAAAACCAGTTTATTTGAGGAGAAATAAAATAAAATATTTATCTCTGAATCAGTTTTTTATTGAAGTTTCACTGTTTAAATGTTGATTTCAGGAGATGGAGAACAACATCATCACTGCTCTGAAGAAAGAGCTGAAGGGGTTTCAGAACCTGTTAAATCCAGATCACAGAGAGAATCCTGGAGAAGATCTGAATGAAGATCAAAGAAGAAGCAGAGAGATGTTTCTGAAGATCACACTGCACTTCCTGAAGAAGATGAACCTGAAAGATCTCGCTAACACTCTGCAGAGCAGTAAGATCTCGAGATCCTCAGATTAATAACGAGATGTTTATGTGTTTCCAGATCTTTAGTTTCTGCTGGTGATTTACTGCTTTAAGAGAATCTTTTGCTCCTCAGAACTGATGCCTGTGTATCAGCAGAAACTCAAAACTCGACTGAAGAGTAAATTTCAGAGCGTTCATGAAGGAATCTCCAGCCGTTGTGACTCAGCACATCTGAACGAGATCTTCACAGAGCTCTACATCACTGAGGGAGGACGTGGAGAGGTCAATAAAGAACATGAGGTGAGACAGATTGAGACAGTGTCCAGGAGACGGGAGACACAGGAAACATCAATCACATGCTGCGACATAGTTAACCCCTCACCTGGACGAGAGAAGAGCATCAGAACCGTGCTGACGAAAGGAGTCGCTGGGATTGGAAAAACCGTCTCTGTGCAGAAGTTCATCCTGGACTGGACTGAAGGAAAAACGAATGAAGACGTTCATTTCATCTTTCCTCTTCCTTTCCGAGAGCTGAACTTGATCAAGAAAAATATCAGTCTTGAGGAACTTCTGAACCACCTTCACCCAGAAACCAGAGAGTTCAGAAGAACAGACTTCGAGATCTACAAGATCCTGTTCATATTCGATGGTCTGGATGAGTGTCGACTGACTCTGAATTTCCAGAACAATCCGCTCGTGATCGATGCGACAGAATCAGCTTCAGTCGACGTGCTGCTGACCAACCTGATCAAGGGGAATTTACTTCCATCTGCTCTTCTCTGGATCACCTCTCGCCCAGCAGCAGCCAATCAGATCCCTGCAGAGCACATCGACCGGGTCACAGAGGTACGAGGATTCAACGACCCTCAGAAGGAGGAATATTTGAGGAAGAGGATCAAAGATCAGAGTCTGGCTGAAAGAATCATCTCTCGCGTCCGATCCTCCAGAAGCTTGTACATCATGTGTCACATACCGGTCTTCTGCTGGATTGCAGCCACGGTTCTGGAGAGAATTATGGGGAGAGCAGAGAGCGCAGAGATCCCCAAAACTCTGACGCAAATGTTCACACACTTCCTGATCCTTCAGACCAAACTGAAGACTCAGAAGTATGATGGAGAAGGTGGAGCTGAAGCTCTTCCAGCTAGAAACACCATCATGGCTCTAGGAAAACTGGCGTTTGAACAACTGGAGAAAGGGAATCTGATCTTCTATGAGGAGGACCTGAAAGAGAGCGGTGTTGATGTCAGAGAGGTGTCCGTGTGTTCAGGGATCTGTACCCAGATCTTCAGAGAGGAGGATGAGCTGAGACTGGGGAAGGTCTACAGCTTTGTGCATCTGAGTATTCAGGAGTTTCTGGCGGCTTTATTCAAACTGATGAACTTTTCTGAACAAAACACTGGAGAGAGGAAAGTTCCTTTACACGAGTGGATGAGGAACGAAGTGGACAGAGCTTTACAGAGTGAAAGCGGACACTGGGATCTGTTCCTTAGATTCCTTCTAGGTCTCTCACTAGAGTCTAACCAGAGTCTCCTACAAAACCTTCTGAAACCAAGAGCAAGCAGCTCTCGGAGCAACCAGGAGACGGCTGAATACATCAAACAGAAGATCAGGGAGAACCCCTCTCCAGAGAAATCCATCAACCTCTTCCACTGCCTGAATGAACTCAACGATTCTTCTCTGGTGCAGGAGGTTCAGAAATACCTGAGTGGAGGAGATACCCGTCGTCTCTATGGAGTCAAACTGTCTCCTGCTCAGTGGTCAGCTCTGGTGTTTGTTCTTCTGAACTCAGATCAGGAGCTGGATGAGTTTATTCTGAACAAATATGATTCATCAGAAGAAAGTCTCCTGAAGCTGCTGCCGGTGGTGAAAGAATCTCGAAAAGTCGAGTGAGTGTTTCCTCTCGTTTCTTACGACACAACTCAATAATATTTGTAGAATCTTCAGGAGTTTGTCATGGAATGTTATTTTTCTCAAATGCTTTTTAATTTCAATAGTTCTTCACTGTAACATTAACATTTGCTGAAGATCCTCTGCTGGAAAATATCATTTATGTTCCCAATATAATTTTTCTCATGGTCACCATTGAGCTTCTGCAGAGAGGATCCAGAAGATCTTTGAGAGTTTAGCTCTATTCGATTCCCTGAAAGTGAGGAACGTTAATAAATGTTCAGCTGAGGACCAAGAGAGAATGTTCTGCTACTGTCCCAAAGGTTTCCATGTAACGCTCTTATGTTTCCATGAAGCAAACAAATGTTATCTTATATCTACATCACTTTCATTGTCCAAACAGAAGATTTCAGGGATGTTCTAAATGTTCTGAAAAGGTTCAGGAGTTCATCATCTGTAGAAAGCTTTTAGAGAATATTCGGAATGAACGTCACCTTCTATCTGCTAATAACGTCTATGTGTTAGGGTCACTTTTTATTATTTTCTACTTTATTTCCCCAGTCTTTCTCAATGTGAAATAACAGAAAGAGGTTTTGCTGCTCTGGGATCAGCTCTGAGATCAAACCCCTCACACCTGAGAGAACTGAATCTGAGCCTGAATAATCCTGGAGATTCAGGAGTTAAGGAGTTCTCTGATCTACTGAAGGATCCTCGCTGTCTCCTCGAGAAACTGCAGTGAGTTCATTATTGTAATAATTAATATAATATTTACTGTGTTTCGAGAGGGAGGGAGGGTAATAATAACTTCTCTATTGATAATAAAACACTGGAGAAAGGTTGGAAGGAACACAGCAGCGGTGGCTATTTATTAATAAAGATAATAAAAACAATCAATGCATTGAGTAAATCTCACGCATGCGCTGTTCGTTACGCCAAGGAAAGTGGAAGGGGAAAGAAGAACGAGACTCAGAGTGTTTCCTACATTTATATCCTCCTCCCTCTCAACAATAAACACATTTATCTTTACCTTTAACTAATAAAACATTAAAATATACTAAACATAAAAGTCTAAATAAAATTATAGTATAAGAAAATAATAAGTAGATTTAAGAATTTAAAATTTAAAGAAATACACGCTATTCTATGTCTCTAAGTGACCGCTAGATGGCAGTATAACAAATAATGAGATGCTATTGTTTAATACTTTTAAAATCCATTGAGAGAGAGAGAGAGAGAGAGAGCAGATAAATTTATAAATAAAGTTTATAAATTAATTTTAAAAATGTATTTTTAGAAAGTAAAGAAAAGAAACTAAATCTTCAGAGGATTTGATTCATTAGAACCTAGTTTTTAAAAAAGTGCCGCTCTGTAAAACAAATTAATGAGTAAGAAAAATATAAAGTAAAATGTTAATTGTTTATTTATTGTTTTTAAATAATTTAATGTATTTAAAATCAAAGTGAACATTTATTTCTTGCTGCTGGGTTTAGAGAAACACGTCGTTCCAAACATTAATTACAGCAGAGAATATTAATGAATCTTTTCTCTTTGTCTGAAGAATGTGGGGGTGCGGGATTCAAGAGGAAGGTTTTGCTGCTCTGGGATCAGCTCTGAGATCAAACCCCTCACACCTGAGAGAACTGAATCTGAGCTGGAATAATCCTGGAGATTCAGGAGTGAAGGAGCTCTCTGATCTACTGAAGGAACCTCGCCTCCACCTCGAGAAACTACAGTGAGTTCATTATTGTAATAATTATATAATATTCACGAGAGAGAGATTTTTATTTCTGTTAAGTGTGACGTCGTGCTGTGCTTATTGTGATTATTATTAAACCAAAAACACTTGAAATCAGTTTTAAATCAAATGAAACATTATGTGAAGATGTGAATAATGTGTCGTAATAAATGTTCGAGTCAAAGTTTCCTAAAATAAATAACGTTTATAAAGTGGAATGAATTGTTCTGTTGCACAAGTTCGAGGAGAAACCTGCGTGAGAAACAACGATCTCTTATCTTTAGCTTTCGATTCTGAAAAGCACTTTCCTCTTTATAAACGTAATTTATACATTTATTCCACTTTAATAAAACTGAGTTTATTCCCAGAGACACAACACAGTAGTGCTGAGCGATTAATCGAAAACGAATCGTAATCGACATTCAGAAGCTATAATCGATCAAATTTTACCAGCTTCATTTTTCAATTACTTTCCCTTTAAAAGCGCTACGGCGTGGAGTCACGTGACCCGGCTTTATTCTCTTCCATTATTTTAAAATCAAGTAACACTCCCTTCATTCAAACTTCTCTCACTTGTAATATGTGAGAATATTTACTGTACAAGAGTGAACTACGAGAGAAAAACAAATAAATACTCGTTTATTATTCGTAATCGAGTTTAAATGCTCAATTAATCGAGATTTAGATTTTAGGCCAAATCGCCGACCGCTACAACACAGTATTCCATCGATGAACCGCGTTTTGGTGAATATTTCTAGATCATCAATAGACCGAAAATAAACTCAAATTCTTGATTCAAAAGAGTTCCACTTTTTTCTTCTATTTGAATAAAAGGCATATTTTCCTCGTCGCGGCACAAAATGTAAAAATCCACAAACAAACTTGTTCTTCTGAACTCCGTATAAAGATTTCTAGCGAGAACTTTTGGTTAAAAACATTTTCTCTAGTTTCAGAAACAATGACTGAAGTCTTTGAAGAAAAGCTTGAGAAATTGTTTCTCTATGAAAACAAAAAGAACATTTGCTTCAATCTCTGGATTTTTATCAGAAATAAAAGCTTTCGCAGCAGCTGCACCTTGAACAACCTTCCACTGCGGGTTTCTTTTGTCGATGATGGTTTCTATAAAGATCTCCATTCAGGTTTTACTTTTATTCAAATTAAAAAGCCTCTCCAAGGAGTCTCTGCCTTTCCTTTGAAAACCTTTTTATCGAAAGCAAAACTGTTTCCTGTTCATTTGGACAGATTTGCTCGTAGTGGAAATCATTTTCAATAAAAGCAGACGAGCGCTCTTCAACATCAACAGACAATAATAAAGAGGGAAAAGGTTCGTTAATATTGATAAAGTTTCTGGACACAACTCTTGTTCAGGAATTTCTAAACTATTGTTCCATTTCGTGAGCAGCTGAGAAGCCGGAGCCGTAAAGCCCAAATGCTTCGGCTCCTCGGAGATTAATAATCATCTTATGCTCAACCAACACACGAGTCCGTCCAGGAAAAGTTAAAGAGTTTGTAATGTTCAACCGGGAGCCGAGGAGAATAGTCTCTTCCACTAGCCGTTTAAGAGAAGGTGTGTCTTCCAGAAGCTGAAGCTTGAAGAGCCCCACACTTTAAAAATGTTCTTCTAGAAAGTAGGTAAAGTCTGAGAGATCCATCAAAAATAAAGTTCTGCCCAGCCCCAGTCCTTCAAGTGTTTGCAGAATCAAGCTTCCGACGGTTTTCCAGCGACGTTTGAAGGTCCTTCTAAAACTGTTTTACTAACTGTAAGCGGAAAGCAGCTCTTCTACTCTGAAGGGGCATCAAACCCTGACCACCTTCTCCCTCGAGGAGAAACCAAACATACCGTGAGAACCAATGTAACTCCTCCCAGAAAAAGTCCACCAAAACAGATTGGAGTAATTTTAAGGGAGGGTCAACCGAAGCAAACTTGTGCCGCATCGATGAAGCCATGAAATTGTTAATAATAAAAACATGTAAACTTTTCCATTTTTGTAATCTTCCTTTAATTTTATCAACCATCATTTCCCAAATCTTTTCTACTGTTGCTTCATTTCCTAAAAAAACACAGAGATCTTTAAAACCTTCCTTTTTCCAGCTTAGACCTGCTGGGAGATTGGTTTCCCACTTTACATTTGTTCCAGTTAATCCAGCTAAAACTTTCAAGAGCTTCTGACACAGTTTATTTATAAAAACAGCTCTTCCATAGTTTCCCCCGAGATTTTTGTGTTTGGTTCCTTCGTCACGTGAGGAAGATTCAGGAAGAACTCGCGGTCTCTGTTCTACTCAAGATATACCTCACATTTCTATTCCTTCATTCATCATCACACCCGCTTGTTCCCTTTCGGGTCAGCGGGGGTCTGCTGGTGCCTTTCTCCAGCTCCCTTCAGGTGAGAGAAGGGGGGGGGGGGGGTACACCCTGGACCGGTCCGTGTCTGTGAAGAAATGTTCACGTCTGATGGACCTAGATCTAGATCCTCCCCTTCACTGTCCTCCTGCTCTACTCCAGTTTCCAGTAACTCCTCTTTTCTTCACTAAAGTTCTTTTTCAACATCGTCATCAAGTTCATTTGCTTTTCTTTTATTCTGCTCAAGTTTTACAAATCACTTCCTGCTGCCGTTTCCATCCTGTGTTTCTGTTACGATGCTCTCCTTTATCTGAGCACCATCCAGAGAGTTATGTCCACCTCTTTAAAACTAGCTGCTCCCTCCCCGCTGCAGCGCCCCCTGGTGCTGTTGGTGCTGGAAGGATGGATCAGAACCTCTCCTGCCTCCTCAGCCTGTTCCTCCTGCCTCAGAAAACTTTTGCCCTCAGTGAAAGGTCCACTGTTTTCAGTGCCAGCCTCACTCTGTTCACTTATGCCCTCACCCGGGTCAGGCTCACTCTGAGCAGCTCTGATCACATGACCCTCGCCCCGATATATAATCAAAGTGATCGACAGGAAACTGTGATGGATCTCGTGCTGGTTATTCGGGATCATGTAGAGCTGGCGTCACATGTTTGAGGAGAGGGGACTTGCGCCCGGACAGGACTTTTTTTCTGGGGACGTGATTTTCCTGTGACGAAACAGTTCAGTTTCAGAAGATCGTCGTTAATAAAAGGTGGAACAATAGCTAACGTCTCTTTTTTTGGCGGGAGCGGAGAGTGGATGAACCGGAACGAAGTGTTCATTGATGGTTACTATCAATAGTACAACCCACACCCATAAAAACCATCCACCCTTCATCCACCCTTTAAACAACTCCAGAAATCACTTTATAGAGAAATAAAGAGAGAAAAGTTTGAGTTCAATCACTCGTGTTCCACTCGCTCACACAAACCCACGCAAGCAGAATAAGTTTAAATAAAGTTTATTAATCAATTTATTATTTCCTATTAAAAGTGGAAATATTCAGTTATTATTGTGTGAAAATATAGAAAATAAACTAAATCTTTAGAGGATTTACTGAGTCTGATTCATTAGAACCTCATTATTAAACAAGTGCTGCTCTGTGAAACTAATTAATGATTAAAATAATTATTTACAATTTTACTTTATATTTAAACTATTTAAAACAAAAGTGATTCTTTATTTCCTGCTGCTGGGTTTAGAGAAACCTGTCGTTCCAAACATTAATTACAGCAGAGAATATTAATGAATCTTTTCTCTTTGTCTGAAGGCTGTGGAGGTGCGGGATTCAAGAGAAAGGTTTTGCTGCTCTGGGATCAGCTCTGAGATCAAACCCCTCACACCTGAGAGAACTGAATCTGAGCTGGAATAATTCTGGAGATTCAGGAGTGAAGGAGCTCTCTGATCTACTGAAGGATCCTCGCTGTCTCCTCGAGAAACTAGAGTGAGTTCATTATTGTGATAATTAATGTAATATTTACTGTTTTTCCAGAAAGAGAGAAACTTTGTGACTTTAAAACTTTAAAATTGACAAATATTTAAATAAAATAATATTCACATGTAAATAAATTAAAGATAAATTTCCGGGTCACTTTTACCAGTTTAAAAAGAATCCATTATCGATAAATTTCATCGTCACATTAATAAACTGGTCTCCAGTGAAACAATAAGCGTGGAGCTTATCGACAGAAACAAGAGCGTCCTTCACAGCCGTCTCCGTTTAAAACTCTCTAAATTATCAATGTGTTTATCGTAAGTTTAATCGTGATTGGAGCAAATTCTTAAACCAATGAACAGAAATCTTTGTTTAAATTCTGGTCCTGAAGAGATTTCCAGAGATTCAACTTTGCTTCTCTCAGAATAAAATGATCAAGCATACATTGTTTTTAAAAGTTCTTCTCTTTGAGCATCCCATGATGAACATATTCCCCGAGAAAGAGGAACCCAGTTTTGTCAGGAAAGAAGGGCTTCTTCATCACAGTAGAGGAGCATCTTTATCCTCAGAGCTTTCATTCTTGACTCTAGGTGTATTAGGCTCTGTCTATCACCGGAAAAGATCTTGTTAATGTTCCGTTAATCTTCATAATATTCCATTATACAGTCGTCTGATGCAGGATTCCACATAAGAACCAAACCCAAAGCCTCCATTGCCTTCATCAGAAACCCATGATCTACACGATCGAAGGCTTTTTCTTGCTCCAGGGAAAGAACCAAATGTGAATTTTCTCTGTTTTTACAAAAGTCTCAAACCTGAAATCAAAAATTCCCTTCTTTGGGATCAGAGTCGACACTGCTCTCCTGCAGCTCAAAGGAAGAGCTCCCTCTTCGACGATTCGACCAGAACATCATCAAAATCTTGCCCAAACACAGATACACCTCCACATGTAGTCCATCCAGCCCAGGGGACGTCCCGTACTCACTCCATCACTGCCTGCGACTCCTCTGAGAAAGACATAGGTTCATCTGGAAACATCTGCGCCTCCTCAGGAAATTTAGGCTCTTGATGCAAAAATTCATCCGTGTTCATTTCTCACATTGTTTTGACCTTGTCTTTGCTTTTTGGGGGATTTATGAATTAAAACACTTTAAAACACTTTACATTTTTGTTATAAAACATAAAAACTGTTTGCAGTTAAACACAGAATTGTATTTTTTGTACAATTTCAGGAGTGTTGTGTAAATATTGTGTATTGTAATGAAAAATATGTGTAAAAAAAGAAGCCGGGGTTGTAGTAAATTGTTGCTGGTGTCGAGCAAATCGTAAAGTAGTAAAAAATGGTGAAAAAGGCTCCAGACTTCTAAGAGTTAATCAATTCCTGTCGCACAATAGCCCCCTATTTTCCCCCAGGTTCAATGGTCTCAGATGAAATGGAAAAACAAATCAAAAAGATTATAAATAGTAGTTTGATTCAGAGACAATTATATGATCAATGATTAACATTTTTGTAATTAACTAATAAAACTCAACGGTTAATGCTAAAGCCTGAACGATTGCATCACACTGGTATCATAAACTTTCATTCCTCATCTTTGTTTTTATTTTTAACCCGTCCTGTCCTGTCCTGCTTAAAAGCCGCCCCATGAGAGGGGAGGTGCTTCGTTTGAGCTGGACAGTTCCCCACGGAACGACAACCAGGGGCCTGGACCCCAGAGCCGGCCCCTATAAATATATATATTTTACATTTATTTCATCGTATTTGCTGCTGGGTTTAGAAAAACATATTACCTTTCCAAACATTAATTACAGCAGAGAATATTAATCAATCTTTTCTCTTTGTCTGAAGGCTGAGTTACTGCGGGATTGAAGAGGAAGGTTTTGCTGCTCTGGGATCAGCTCTGAGATCAATCCCCTCACACCTGAGAGAACTGAATCTGAGAGGGAATAATCCTGGAGATTCAGGAGTGAAGGAGCTCTCTGATCTACTGAAGGATCCACAAAATAAACTCCTGAATTTATTGTAAGTTTTTATTGTTATTTAACAAATATTGAGCAAAGTAACTGTGATTTTTCTTCCTCTTTATTCAGGATTTAACATCAGACTCAGATTCCAAGAGCTTCAGCTGCTGAACAAACAGAGGATTCCTGAAGAAGCTCATCTGAAGCTCCAGAGCAAACTTTTATTATAAACGTTCCACAGAATAAATGATGAAGCAACACAAAACTTGATCAAGTCATGGTCTGAAGCTCTGGAGGAACTCTCGAGGGAGTTAGGTGTACTTCTGAGAGTCAGACACTAGGCGTCACTCTGACAGAACAGTGAACCAAATCAGGAAAAACTGCAAAAATGAAACGATTGCAAACATTTTATTGAATCTCGATTCCCAGAAACATGAGAAAATGTGAACAAACATCATTTTCATATCGACATCGTCAGTCACAGTATGATGGCACCACAGATAAATATGAAAGTAATCAGCAGAAAAGTTCAAGATGATTCTTTGTTGAAAAAAACATTTTCTTATTTTTGAAATGAATAAATTTGTAACCTTTCGTTATGTTGAACGACTCGAGTAAAGAACTGTGTTCCTCCTCCAGCAACAGTTCAGTAAAAGCTTTCACTGCATGCCACACGCCTCAAAGAAGTTTCAAAGAAAAAGTATTTTATAATTGTATCATATTTCTAATGACTCAGTGTGAAACCAATTTGACCAATGGAATTTAGACCAGTTTTGGATGGTTCCCTACACCAGGATCTCATGCCATAAAAGTATGGATGGCAGATGTGAGCACACTGATAGATTTAAAGTACATACAAAGTGTTTTGTTTTCATATAAAGCTTGAAAACATTATGCTCTAAATGCTTTAATTGATTTTATTTGGTGGTAAACTAGCCTGAAAGCAAATGCAAAAGGTTGCTAACCCCTGATGTGGGTAGATCTCAATACAGAGCTCATTAACAACTAATCTGTTTATCATTTTCTTAAACCATATATGTCAACTTTATAATTAATTTCATTATAGCCACAAAAATAAATGTATATATAAATGTATAATGTATATAAAATAAAGCTATAACGTATCGTCGTAAATGCAGCTTATCATGAAATAATAATAATAAGATATTACCACAATTCTAACATACAAAACAAAATCACAGATAATGATTATAAGTTTAAAACAATTACATGAATAAAGAGCACTTCCGGAAACAAAGCCGTTATAGAGTGGGTGGGGCCTAACGTCACTGAGTCACGCCTTCACTCCTCAGACCGGATGAAAAACCGTATGATATTTATATAAAAAATAACGACAAATAAATACCGTCATGGACATTAAATGTCACGGTTTGTTGCGCAAATATTTTGCTTTTCGTTTCTTTAAAGCAATCGTTCATTAATTATTTTGTATTCGTTTTCATCCCATTTGTAAAAGCATAATATCTTTGAGCGAGTTTAGGATTATTTAGTTAAACATGAAAGTAACACTGGATTTCGAGGAATGCCTGAAAGATTCGCCACGTTTCCGGTGAGTCTGATGCTGAAATAAGCACGTTTTGTTGTGAAGGGTCTATAAAAGCCCCTGCAGCACTTTGTCCTCGTGGATGCAGAGATGGGATGGGGAGAGAGAGAGAGTTTGCAGGTGTACCGAGGAGAAAAGAACAAGACATTTATTCAGTCATTGTTTACTAGCAGTCAAACACGATCACGAATAACGCCGGATGCACAAAGAACTCGTCAGAAGCGCCCGCACACGTTCGTGTTGTGTGGGGTGGGCTCGTCCCATTCATCGAGACGATGGCATTCACTTTCCACAGCACCCAGGAATACTGCAGAGACCACCATCTGCTGCCTTCCCGTTTTTAATATCTGTCTTCGTATTTGTCAAGTGTGTTTTCCTCTTGTAAATATTCATTTAAGATACTGAAAAATATATTTTTAATTTTATTTAAATTGCATTTGAATGTTATGTGCAGATGTCTTTCTTGGCTTGTGTTTTATGCTCTATTTCTACTCTTTGTAAAGCAATACTGTCCTATAATGTTTCTTTATTGTTTTTATTTTAGTTTACATTACATTTTATGTGATGTTGTCCAGGTAAAAATGAAAAGGTTCTCCTCTGTTTTGAAACATCAGCTTCCCTGGTTAGTTTTGCTTAATTAAATGAAAAGCAAATAAATCCAGCCATGTTAATTGAACAAAAAGATTCTGTCCAGAGTACACCCTGCATTTTACACAAAGATAATGGATCAGTGGATGGATGGATGGGTGGATGGATGGATGCAAAGATGTACGAGCTACAATTCTGTAAATGCCTGGGTTCAGTTCAACTCCAGAAAACCTTGGTTAAAAGCAAAAATGGTGTCAGCTTTTAGAAGCAGTGCATGGTACATAAAGGGCTGGACTTTGGATGCCAATAAACACACCAAATGTTTCAATCAGAAATTAATAAAAAAAAAATAGTGTGAACTAATGTTTATAAAGTTTTTATTCTAACCTGCCGAAACATTTGCACTCTGACCTTTGTTTTGAAGGTATTTCTGAATCTTATTTTAGGGCTGCAATAGAGGACGTGGAGGAAGACTTCGGAGAATTGGAGTCAAAACTTGACAAGGTAATGTCAGTTGATTGGGTTTTCAGTATTCCCTTACATTTACAATAGTGTTTTTTCTTCAACGTTAACATCGGAACTCTACTTGCAAGTGGAATAGAACTGTTTGCAGTAATTTGCTAAGCTGGGGAATCTCAGTTTGAGTGTAATGTATTAACACACAGCTAGTAGCATCTCATCCTTGTGGTCACCCAGGGTGAAGTAATTATGCAGCACAAGCTGACAACACAGTCCCTGTGGTAAGTGAAATTTGTTTTTGTTTATTTTGGAAATTCTGGAAAACTCTGAATATGAGGGAAACATGTCGGCCATTCCTTCCAAGTATTTACTAAACTGTTACCTCTGCAAGAGAGTGCATTCATTCCATGAATCTGCAGCTAATTTGGTTATTGAGGTCCTGCCTTAAATCTGATTCATTGCTCTTTGTTTCTTTTGTTATTTTTTTAGATTATTTTAGCCGTAGCCTTTATTGATTTTCTTTGAATGTAAATGACAGTGGAGAGTAACAGGAAATGAGGAGGACAGAGAATGGGGTGGAATGGGAAAGACGACAGGCTCGGGATTCGAACATTCAGGACAATTATTGTTCTTTGTTAAGGAGATGTCATAGCCTAAATGCATTGTCATTGCCAGGCTATTTGCATATCTCTGCAGTAACACTCGCTAAATGCTGGTTGAAAGTGCGTTCTCTTCCAGTGTCTGAACGTCTTTGCTTGTGTTTAGATTTTCTGCTGTAGATCTGATTCATGAGCTGCCATCTAACAATCTTTGTAGGCTGAAGAATAGTCATAAAGATGTTCTGCACTTGTTCAGTCAATCACTTTTAGTCGATGTCTGTGTTTATGGTTTTCATGATGGTTTGTTGGATTTGTTGGTCATGATGGTTTCTCCCTGATTTGTACTGCCAAGCCAGCCAATTACAGACCTCGTGGTATGGGGCTTTAACCCAAAAGTATATATCAGGCTTTAAGCTACCATTTAAAATTTACCATTTCGGCCTAAGCTTGGGCCTTGTATTAAGGAGAAAGACCTGACCACGGAACTAGGGCCTTACTCCGTATGAGAGCAGTGTTCGCATTATTATTATTTTTTTCCAACTTTCACCAAAACTTTTGGCCTGTTTGCCATGGATCACTCTGCCAGGAGTTCCCGTTTCTTTTGGATACACTAACCCCTCCATCTCATCAAGATGGTAGTTTTTGGAGGAACTAATAATGTTGTTAGTTTGAGGAGTGTTACTAGCCATCACTAGCCTGGGGAAATCTTAAGGAACCTGATGGGAAGCTAAGTACGGTGCAGCTCAGGCAGTTTAAGGCAAAAACCTGGTAGCAGTTGGCCTCTGAGAGATTCTGGCAAACCATTTCAGAATAGAGAAATCGTGTCATGCCAAGGCTATTTACACCAGGTGAGGTGAGCTGTTCAAGTTGTACCTCAGCAGGCTACCACTTGTCATCAGTTCTATACATTATTATATGACAGAACCACAATGAAAAGGAGTGTAGTTTGAAGACAACACAATGTCTTCTCTGCCTATTGCAGAAGATACTCATGTTATCTGGCCAGATGCTTCAGCCGGAATCTGAGTGTCAGGGCGAATGGACACACTTGCTTTTTTTACACATTCCTCCATGGCTTGGCTGTCTGGAATGGACAGTGGGCACATCTTCTCTTTTGGGTAACTCAACCTTAGGAATCAGATTGTTAGCACAGTCCCATTGTCAGGAAGGTGTTAACCAGTGGCTTCTTGTTTGATGTAGACATCCTGGGTTTGCTGGCATCTCCATGGCAGGTCTTCAGGAGGTTCTTTCATAAGACTTGGAGAGATGTTGTGGGAGGTTTCAGGAAAGCAACAGATAAAGGGAAAAAAAATACTCCAATTTAAGATTTCACAGGGTGGCCATTGAAGTTTAGGGTTAGGTAAAGATTACCAAGTGTGGTTGAACCCTTGAGTTCTCAAGTACTATGAATGAGATTTGTTCCAGATGAAGGATGCACACTTTCATTATGTTTTTTGCTCTTTCCCTAATGTTTTTTGCAAAAATAGTTTGATCTTCTGGACAGAGAAGAAGTTGGTAAAAAACATTTCAATGAAATGAGTAAGGGGTCGACCGATTAATCGGCCTTCTGATATATCGCACAGATTTTTGCTATTTTTAATACATCGGCCAATATCTGCGTTTAGTGCCACAGATTTAAAGTTGGGCAGCCCCGTGTTATTGGTACAGCCGAACATGCTGCTGCCACAAGGGAAGGTTCCCAAGCCAACTCAATTTTCAACAACAATTCTGGAGATAAATGTATGGCTAAATTATGATATGTTAAAGTCCTATGGCCTTTTATATTTACTATATGAAACTAGTAAACTATGAAGAGTTCCTTCACTTAGTGAAAGATAAACAACATAGAAACGCCTTCACTTCCGTTAGCTAAGCTAGCGTAGTCAGTGGAACTAGTCTATTCAGCTAGCATGTCAAGAGAAACAGTGAGCAAGTGCCCAATGCACGAACACACAAAGGTGTGTGCCCGCAGACAATTTCGTGAGATTGGGAATATTTACAATACAACAAGAGGAGGCGTAATATGTAAACGCTGCCTGTAGAATGCGTGTTTACCCTGTGAGCTTCTGTAAGAATGCACAAAGCTCACCTTCCGCCCCTCGCGTTTGCCATATATTAAGATACTAAAAACAAAGGCAGCGAGTGGCAGTTTTTACAGAGTGACCCGACATTTTACTCTCCGCACGGATTACAGATTGAAGTCTGTCTGGTGGCATCTGTGGCGTGTAGGATTTGCTGCCCGGTTAGATTTACCAGCCCTCACTGACATTGAACGTATGCTTACCAAGAAATAAATGTGTACCATGTGTGTATAATTATTAATGCAAGCCCTAAACTTACAAGAACTGTTTTAAAGAGAATTGACGAAAAATATTTGTGCACATGCGCACAACCTGTGCACAACCTGTCTGCAGTGGAGGCCTTAAAGTGACACCCGTCCATTCGTTATTAGTAATAAAATAATTTTACACATTGTACACAGACTGTGTTTAATAAATTATGGCGTTTGACGTTCAAAAGTGTTGTGCACCCACTTATTAGTATGATATTTTAACAGCAAACAAAGGGGAAGTCATTCTGATTTCGGCACTAAAATCCAACCCCAAAAAATCGGCAGCACTTATCGGCCGTCGGCTGACCCTGTCCTCTAAACATCGGCATCGCCTATAGAAAAAACAATATCGGTTCGATCTCTAATATGTGTGTGCTTTTTTTTTTAATAGTATCGTCATTAGAAGACCATTTGATGGTTTGGAGAGTGATGGTACTAACAACTGGACACAAGGGTCGAACATGACACAGTGACAGAATTTACCACAATATAGAGACAGATTCTGTGCTAGTCTTCTGGATTGTTCTTGAGGAGCGAGTAAAGACTATTTGCATTTGCTCTGGCACTGTAGGAGAAGCTGCCACAGGAGTGTAGTGGTTCCTGGTGCTGGTATCTGTAGCAGATGTTGGAATTTTTTTGAAGCTCTATAACCCAGCAGTATCCTCAGCTTGCACTGGAGATATTTAATGGTAAGAATGAATCCACTGACACTGGTTAGAAGTGCTCTCTCATTTTACCAATAGGCAGCCGCTTGTAGTGCAGCCCGATAATGTGAAAGTATCTTGGCAGAGGTCTCTGAGTTTTGCCACAGTGAACACCCCAGCAGTATGTTAAGAAAACGCAACATAGAAGTTTAACATTGGAGGATTGCACTGTAGTTCCAACCTTACTTCCACCTAATCTTGTGCCACTGTGGAGTGCTCATTGGTAAACTTGATATATTGAGATATTTAATATGATAAATAAGCTTATCAAGTTGGAGGAAACTGCTACAAACCATCATCTCACCCTTTCATCACACTCACAGGACTTCCAGAGCATGAGGTAGGTGTGCGTGTTTGTATTAACCAATTAGATTGGGGAAATGATTCCGTGTGGAGGTGGTGGGAGTAACTGTATCCATGCTTCTTCAGTCAGGGAACACCAGTGAAAGCACAGAAACCTGTAACCAGTGGTTAGCAATAGGACCATGGGAACCTGAAGCCAGTTAGCCTGAGCAGGTAAGAGACAGCATCGGAAGTGAATATATCCCAATAGGACGATGATTCTTAAGAGGTAAGTAATCTTGAGCGAAGAGATATCAGGAGGTGAAGAGTTTCCAGCAGTAACTACAAGAGTAAGTAGTAAAGAGTAACTGAGTCACAAGCACAGATCAGTGAAGAGTGAGTCTATGTGCAGAAAGGGTTAGTTGGCCATTAGTAACAATGTACTCAAGGCTTCACAGAGTTTGAAGGTACAGCGCCAGATTTCTGCATGCATTCAAATGGGTGGTCTCAATATAAATACTTTGTTTTGCAGCTGGTGAAGCTGTGCATAGGGATGATTGACGCCGGTCGAGTCTATAACCAGGCCAACAAGCAGTTTGTGAATGGAATCAGAGATCTTGCCTTACAATCCACCAGAGATGAAGTCATAGGGGTAAGAGGATACTTTTGTTCTGGATCATTTGAAGGGGTCTTTTATTAAAGTCATGGCATTCCATCTAAGCATTTCAGTTACCTCCAGAATGTGTAAATGTTGGTGGTATGTTTGAATCAAAGTTTGAATTACGTTCTTGTTGACCGATGCTAATTATAAGCTTCTAATGACCCGGACAGACCAATCCGATGCGGAACCACTAGTGCAGACGAAAGCCAACCGCGTTGTCTCTAATTTGTACAAAAAAAACAGAGCTCGAACTAGGGATGCAATGGTTCACAAAGCTCACGGTTCGTTACGTAACGCAGTTTTTAAACACGGTTTTTGGTTCTGATGGCTTAGCAAAATACAATCGTTGCAAGGTGGACAAGAGCTTCTTCAGCTGCGTGTGGATAAGCGCAGGAATTTAGGGATTTAAGGCAGGCAAAACTTACCAGCATCTATGGGTCCTGAAACCAGGAAGGGCTGTCTGAAGATGACACAGAAGAGCACTGGTGTTTCATATTTTGTTTACAATCTCCTCATAGCGCTGACTATTCCTTCCCTGCCACGGTGAAACACGCAAAGTCCCACCCTCCTCAAATGTTAGCCCTTGCTGATTGAATATTTACCAAAGGAGCGGTTCATTGATTGGATATTTGCTTGCAGATGCGTTTCTTTCCCTGACATCTGCCTTTTCACTCGTGAAACAAATAGTAATACATACTGGAGTTAATCAAATGAGAAACCGAAAAAAACACGGTTCACAAGAGCGTAACGAACCAAGGAGGGTGTATGGAACAGTTCGGTATAAAAGCGAATATTGAGGCGCCCCTAGCTCGAACACTCTGAACCAAGAACACTGACTACAAGCTACAAGATGCTTTCTGCATGTGTGTAAGGTGATATAGTTTAGTACCTGTAGATGGCAGTATCTTGCTGGAATTATGCTGCTATGGTGTAGCATTTTTCAGCCCCTCCAGGATTTCGCAGGATTTTTTTTGTGATTGTTGCGGCCTAAAATGGCAGAATTTGCAGCAGCTTTTTGACATATTTTTCTCAACAGCATTATCTTATGATTTCACAAACATGTTATGAAATTTTAAGTGTTCTTTCCTTTTATTATCTCTATTATATTATACCCTCGCGGCTTTCTGCACGCTCTGATCACATGCAGATCTGACAGCAGACAACTGCTGCTTCCTTGAGAGGCTGCAGCGCAGGTTCAGTTAAGAAAAAAATCATGTTGTCCCCGTAATATATTTAGACTTGTAGCATTTTGTTGCAGCGGCGCCACAGCTACGTCTATGTACTGGAATGAATGATTGATGAAACTACCGTGTGAAAGCATGAAAAATAGTTTTATAAACTGCCCCTCTCAAACACACTGGCACTATCACCTTTGCCCACCAAAGCAAACCACCACAGAACTAGTTTTACAAACGTTGTGAAGTTTTGTTGTTTACCTTGTTCCTTTCGCTGCTTGCGATGGATTTGCGAGCAACAGCTTCGGTGATAGTCACACAGAGCAAAAGGAAGTCCTAGGAAGTCCTGTGTGAAAATAATGCCACGTACAGTGACGGACCAAACTTATTGGTCGAATTCGCGGTTAAGCCGTGGTGTTTGGATGAAATTGCAAGGCCGCAAATAAATTGTGGGGATTGGCTGAATTTGCATGATCGCAACATCGTGAAATCCTGGAGGGACTGATTTTTCGTTATGTCATACAACAATGATGGAAGCATTTCAAGCTCCCAGAAAGGAAAAAAGATTACAGAAAAATGCACAAATGCATGTAAATATAGTGTCATATCTATTTGTTGAGAAATCTCATGTTTTATTTAAATCCTTGAACAACTGCAGTTATATATAATGATTTTTGTGCTGTTGTTATTTCTGGGGATGAATGAAGTGTTTAGTCTATGGAGCAACCTCAGTAAAGAGTCACAACATCCCTAGTCTCGACATAACATACCTAGGACATACATACCATAAAAACCTGGGTAAAGGGGGCCGCTCAGCCATGAATGAATGAGATGCCAGGGAGCAGGTTTGGCCCATCAAACAAAACAATATTTTACCAGAAAGAGGCGCATAGAGACGGTTGGCCCCTGCACAGTGCGCAAATTCTTCGTCTGCTGATGCAGAGCCAAATGAGGCTAAATACTTGCAACGTTTGTAATGCTGCTCACAGTGAACTCCCTCGCTCGCTGTCTCTCAATGTCATCCCATGGGGTGGATCGGACCACCTGGCAGGTATGTTTGACACCCCTGGCTAAGATACTTCTCAACTTTGTTAAGTACGATCTTTTGTAAACAAAAAGTACATTTGCTTTTGATCAACTTACAGTTCGGGAGTAAACTTAAGCAGTTGTTACGAGGTCGGATTAATCATAACACTTGAACATAGAAGACGTCTGAGCTGATACAGAAAATAAGTTCAGTCCTTCAGAGATTTTATTTTTATTTTTTTAGTAGTTAGTTAAGTTAGTAAGTGCTCTTGAAAGAGTAGTTTTTAGTTGCTTTTAAAAGGTTGAAAGAGACTCAGCTTTCCGGATTGGATGTTCCTTAAATTTTGTTTTTTTTTATGTATAATTTTTACAATGCTGTTAATGAATTACTGTTGCTTCTCACTTTTTTATCCCCAGTCCAGTTTAGCGGCATTTGCTGAAACCCTGCTGGAAATGAACAACTATCACACAGTAAGACAATAATCATTTTATATATATTATATTATATATTTTATATACAGTACCTACACAGCGCTGCTCCAACCCTAACCGAACACACCTGAAGCAGCTAACGGAGTTCTTCCAGGCGTGCATTAAAATAAATAAATTTAAGATGCCGTATATAGATCAAATAATTAGCCACACCGTCCAGATTTGAGCTCAGCTGCATCCTGTTTCCACTGTCCATCCACAAGATGTTTCCAAAGCTTAGAGTCCCAGTGGTGAAATTACAGTGTTCTACGGTTCATAATATCGAGAGGTGGAGGTGTACAAACCTGTTCTGCTGCAGCAAAGTTCCCAATAAGAACAGCGCCCTCTATCATCAGTTAGTGTAACGCCTGAATCACACTGCATCCAAGTTTGTTACGTCAATGTGGCGTTTACATTCCGTCTGTGGATATACGGCGCTTTCACACAGCTACTATGGCCAAGATGTGCAATATATATTTATATATAGTGTGTGAAAGACTTTTACAAGTTTCAAAAACACATTTACAAGTTTAGCGCCCGGCAAGGCGATGTACCACATGCAGTGAGAGTTTGCGATCTATTCTACATAAGTTTAAAAACATTTAACTCTCTTTTTATAGTAAATAAATGTTTACAGGCCTCTAATGTTAGCTTTAGCGAGAATAAAGTGCTCATTTATGTCTATGTTTAGCACGGTTCCTTGCACACCAATAAATTAAACACATTAAATTCGTACTAAATTGTCTCAGTTGGGTCACATTCAGTTCAAGAAGCATCAGGAAAACAGATTTCCTCTTTACATGAGTCCATTTGGAGCAAATCTGATTTATTTCCACACGTGATAAATCAGTTTTATTTCCATTTATTTATCTCAAAATATCCAAAAGCATGTGTTTTTTATAGATCAGATCCGGTTCCACCCGCAGTAAAAACAGGGCTTAATTGACACCAACCAGATGAAACTGTATTGGACCTAAATTCTCGCCACAGTATCTGGACCAGCATGTGCAAGTTCCGAACTCGACTCCTCGATGCTTCCGTTGAGAGATTACATAAACACAATCATAAAAATCATATTAATGCTTGAAAATAAGGATAGCTGTCATTTGAAAATACTGTCTTCCTGAAATGTTCTTCTGATGCTTCATAGAATCATGGCAGGTATGGATGAAATAATGAAGTGATTCCACATTAATATAAGGTCAGGAGAACTTGGGGCTGGGACAGAAGGAGAATCCATGGGGGTTGCTTACACTAACTATTGTTTAGCACCAGCCTGCATGGAAAGCTCTGCAGATGGTTCCCAAAGTAGTCAATCGATGTAATGTCACAGGGATTCGCATCCGTATGAGTATATAAATAAACACATGTACATATGATGAGTTAAATACAAATAATGAAGCAATCTGCTTTACATTTTCCTTTAGATTTTGTTTGATCAAGCTCAGAGATCCATCAAATCCCAGCTTCAGTCCTTTGTGAAGGAGTGAGTATTGTGCAGCTCTTTATTAATTCATTAAAACAAACAGATAAATGCAAACATCTCAACGCCTTCATTTGCAGGGACTTGAAAAAGTTTAAAGATGCCAAGAAGCAGTTCGACAAGGTGAGCGAGGAGAAGGAGGTGGCGCTGGTGAAGAATGCTCAGGTGCCTCGCAACAAACAGCACGAGGTGGAGGAGGCCAGCAGCATCCTGAGCAGCACACAGAAGTTCTTCCGAAACATTGGCCTGGACTATGTGCTGCAGGTTTGTTTGGTTAATTATGCTCCGAGTGAAGCATAAAACAAATCCCATTACCAAAACTTAACCAGAAGCAAGGATACACATCACTCAGATAGTGGTATCTATATGCCAAGTATTGGTTTAGGCTCCAGCTTTGGATCAAATAAGGAGTTTGGTTCCAAAACGCAATAAACGGCCAAAAACGAGTAAGTGCCAAATCTGAAGTGTATTTTTGACACATTTGAAAAGCCTATAATCAATGTTTCCCACAAAACCCCCACAATGTTTGCTGTGTAATACAGTCCTGGTTTCTCCCTTTCTTTTCATACGGAGATAAACGCCAGTTGAGTTTTTCACAAAACTCCACTAAAGCCACACACTATTACGTCAGGTAAACGAGTTAACGGCTTTTATTTGGCCTCATAGAAGGTTTTGGGGGAAAAAAGAAAAACAAACAAACCATGAAGACTTTTGATGCTTCGATTTCTGCAAGAGGCAAAAGTGAAAACATTTTAAAAATCATATTGTGAGAATATAAAGTAGATAAAGAGTTTTGTTTCAATTGATCAGAGGCCTCATTTATAAAGGTTGCATACGTCCAAAACTGGCCCAGAAACTGAGTACTTCTTTGTTGTGCAATGATTCAGATTATTAAAAACAAAGCTTGACGTCAAAGTTTGCTTATTCTTACATAGAATTTGAATTGTGAGTTCGTAAACTTCTTTAGTGTACTGTGGATATTTCAGATATTAGTGACATCTAGTGGAAATGTGAAAATTGTGAAAATCTAGTGGCACTAAAATGCAAATATGCCTGGGGAAAATACTATGAAAATCATCATTTCTGTGAGATAAGGTGATACTAATAATGTTAAGTTGACAAGGTGTTAAGGATGATTTTGATTGCTAAACGTATAAAGGACTTGTTTCTACAAATTACAGGATGGCATGGTTGGCGCTACCCTTTTTTATTTTTATTTACAAATACACAAATGCATATATTTATTATATTGTAAATGTAGGCTGAGCATTTACAAGAAAGAATAAAGATCAAAACCTTAATGAGTAAGAAATGAAAATAAATAAATAAAGTTCATGTTATCGAGTCTAGGAGTCCAAGAATAGTTCAAGTTCTTCTGCAGTTTGTAAAAGATTTAAAGCGTTTTTCTTTTTCATACATTTCACTGGATCAAAGAAATATAAAACTTCCTTCTTAAATGTGACTGTTGGAGTTACTTGATGACAAAGGGACAAAAACAGAGAGAACGTGTATTTTGTGACCATAACGGCTTTATGAATTTTTTCGGATTTGTTTGTTGCGCACGTAATTTTGCATTTTCTGACGTATGTTTAGTTTTAGTCAGGATTCTACACACTTTTTTTTATAAATGAGACCCCTGGTAATTTTCCAGTTGATCATAGTCAAAACGTCCCAAAGTCACCGGCAGGCGAAAGGAGACTCTGCGGGACATTACTCACTTGAACACGCAGCAGATATCTCGAATAACTTGCGGTTTGAAGGAGTAATAGTCCAAAATCCACGTGTGAGTTCTATTTATCTACACTTGGACCAACCACTTGGTTTTATATCAGTGTTGTTTTTTTTTAGTATTATTAAACATTTTTAAGCATTTATATTGATGCCTTGGATTTAAAGCATTTTGTGAAAAAAAAATCTCTTGTATAATCTGGATTTTAATGACTTTGAGATGCTTTATGACAGTCCGGAACCAAAAATTGAGATTGTCCCTCAAACAACTTTCTTCTTAAAGTAATTTCTACTCAAATTCATCCAAATGGAGTGAATGACGTTTTCGAAACAAACCCTTCAGGTAGAATGGGAAAATGGAACAAGAACATAATCTACTGTTACCTTACAATGTGCAACTCTTTAAATGTTATATCCTTCTCTTGTTTCAGATAAATGTCCTTCAATCGAAAAGAAGATTGGAAATACTGAAATCCGTAAGATCCACGTTTTCCAAACACAGCAATGCTGTGATTTATAAAGTAATGTTTACATTTGTGAATTTTCTCTTGTGTCTCAGATGCTGTCGTATATGAACTCCAACCTCACGTTTTTCAATCAAGGCCATGATTTATTCCACCAGCTGCAGCCCTTAATGAAGCAGCTGGGAACTCAGGTACCAGAGATGTTTAAGCGCCTCTTTGTAAAACCATGATTCGCAGTGTGATGAGGAGAACGTTTGAACATTCCTCAGAAACACCTGGTTGTTCCACATCAAATGACTTGGTTCCTTGCGTAACTCGCGATCCATGAGGAACAACAGAGATCTACGTCCAATGACAATCCTTTCCAAGTATTTTAACAGGCACCTTCATTTAGGGCGACCATATTATGATTTAAAGAAAAGAAGACAATTGGCGCGGCCTCGAGACTCAAATTCAGACAGGCTTCTCGGAAGTCGATGAACTTGCTTCATTATGCTTCAATGGTGCAAAATTAACTTCTGTAATAAAATAAAAAAACTAAGCTTTCTTAGACTCTTTTCAAATAAATAAATAATATTGTCACGATCTCGAGGGTGGTTAGCAAACTGGACCCAAAAGCACTTACTGAATTTAAATGTCTTTGATATGGATTGGCAAAGGAACAAAAACACAAAATACTGCCTTTGGTACGCAGGATAAAAGATACAAGAGGAAATCCAACTGAAAAAGTCTTCTTTACACAGTTAGGAACCTCCAGTCCAAGGAACAAAAAAGTCAATAATCCTGGGAATCCTGAGGGAACAAGAGCGGAAAAGATTGTCCAATCAAACATAGAAACCTCTCATACAGAGTAAGATGAACTAGTGACAAGAGCAAGAAAACAGGGGTTTAAATAGTAAAAAAAAAAAAAAACAAGCATCAGGTGGCAACAATAATAACAAGGGAACATATGGGGGAGGGGAGATAGGAGAGCAATCAAGGAGAAAAGCACAAAATCCCAGAAATATCACTAGGAACTGTGACAAATATGAAATAATGTTCTAAACATGAACTCTTCAACAATCTAGCTCTCAATACCTGTAAGATTATAAATAATGGAAGAGTCTCACAAAGAAAATAAATTAAGAAAAAAGGGATACTTTTCATCTTTCAATTACCTCCTGGTAATTACGTCCCGGACTGGACGTAAAAAGTGGATTATAAAAGCCGAGTTGCTCTCATAGTTTTTACCAATGGCTCTATATTTAGTGACCAGGACAGTTCCTGATTGATGGCCTCTGTGCTTGATTTTATTTACCAGTGGCCATGGAAGTGATTCAAACATGAATTCAAAGTCCACGACTCATGTTTTGATTTCGACATTATTTTACCTCTTAAAAAATAGATTTTTTTTTTTTATACAATTCTGAAAGAAGCCGTAGACTTGCTCTGACACAGATTTATGAAGTTTGATTAAATGATGAATTTTAAAGAATCTTCATATGCAAAGCTCATTTGTGTGGGGTTTGGCTTTCCAGCTGGACCAGCTCGTGGTGGATTCAGCGAAAGAGAAAAGAGACATGGAGCAAAAACACTCCACCATCCAACAGAAGGTAATTTGTAAAACTTGTTGTCGCCCAAAAGGAAAGTTGGATAACTCTTTACTCTCGCAATTAGGGCTGGGCGGATTGATCCTTGTATCGATACAGACGTCAGCATTGGAATCGGATCGATACTTTGGCTAGTGTTTTGTAAAAGAAAAATCATTCATTTATCATTTATCATTCAGATATCGCTCCAAATCGACTCGTCTGGTCTGATCTGTACACATCGATTCTGTACAGATCTGATTCAAATCTGAACTATTGATGACCGACAGAAAGAAGAGCGCTGTTTATTTATAAAAATTTGCATCAGTCGAAAACACAGCTGCGTTGTTTGTCGAAAATCTATTCGTTAACAAACTTTTATAAATATTTCAGAATGCAGACTGAAGCAATGTTTTATTAAATGCATTTTATTTAAAGTATTTTTACGTATGATTATTTTATTATGGCTTTCATTATTAAACAATTAGTGATTTATTTTGAATTCCTACGTTTCTTGTGTACTTTTCAACTGATTTCGATTGGATTCCACTAGCTACAACCTTTTTTTTGTTTACCTACCAGTAGGTAAATCTCTGACTAAATTCATTTGAATATAACGTTATAATATTGTGTAATGCAATACTATTCAGTAAAATTGTTCTGAAAGTTAAGTAAAATTTCATCTTCTGTGATTTATAAACTCGATTTATAACAATGGAAATAATTCTGGTCTTTTACGTTTAGTTCTCCTTTTTTATTAAAGTGTTTGCATGTTCTTTTTAATCCCAATAGCTGTCTGAATGGACTGGTACTTAATGGCACTTTCTTAATGAAATATTTTAAATTCAATGCTTTCAAAGCCAAAATGACAATATATTTCAGTTTTCATGTAAATTATTTCTGATTTTGTGAATTATTGAAACATCTGACAAATTAAAATGTAAGATTTATTTAAAAGTTTCGATATCATATTTACTTGGTATCAGATCGATCCCAAAATCTGCAGTCTCGCCTTCCCCTACATCCCTAGGAAATAAGTATTTGACCCCCTGCTCTGGACATTTAGAGACATAGAAAGTCAATGTCAATAAATGTAGTGGTTTTTTTTTTAAGATTTCATCTCCCTCCTCAGATGTTCTATAAGATTGAGAACTGGAGACTCCAGGAACTTAATGTTTGGCTCAGCATCATGCCCACTTTATACCCACTTTATTTGTGTCTGGGCTGAAATAACTACTTTTCCTTCACTGTGCCGGATCTTCTTCTTCTTCTGCTAAACACAAAGATAGTTTTAACAGAAAAAAATCTATTGTATATTAAGAACATGTGAATTTTCCTTTTGGAATCTCTTCTAACATCTCTCTAATGTCTATCTTTTTCTCCGCTCTTCACTCCAAGGCTGCTCTACAGGTACTTTCATCTCATACAATTTTACACAGGAAAAGTTCTTTTCACAAACTAATTTTTTTTTTTCATATTTTAAAGGCAGAGTGGGCAAAAAAGGCAATTTTTTTTTGTCCAAAACACTTATCAAATTATTAAAACCTCTGATTGTGTTCATGTGTCCGGCGTTCCAAGTGAAAACACATTAGTTTCATTTACTGATGCAGATCCTGCCATCTTCATTGTCTGGAGGATGGAGAGACTGGCGCATGTGTGGGGCAGAGCAATTCAATCAGGGCTAGACCTTTGTGTGCGTTTGACGATTTATCAAATTTTAAGATTGGCTCATAGAAACTGCTTTCCCTGCCTTTTAAAAGTGAAATGATTTTTCCGAAGCTCTGATTTCTTCTTGTCTGGTTTACTTCTCGAGGATTTCTCCACCGATGACACCAAACTGGAATACCACATAGACAACGATGATGGCATCGCGATGGAAGGGTATCTGTTCAAGAGAGCCAGCAACACCTTCAAAACTTGGAACAGGTATTGGTCCGCATCCATTACTTGTCCTCATGCAGTGGTATGCAAAAGTTTTGGCACCCCAGTATATTCCCATTTATAAATCACTGGTTGTCCGGATAAGAACTGGTAAAAACATGTGATTGAGGTTTGAAAAGTGGGTGTGGCAAACTGGCTCTCTATCAACACCTAATGCGTTCAGCATATCTTTTGACCTCAAACCTTCTGTGGACGCTGGATTGGGTGCTTTGCGGTTAATAGCGCTGTACTCTAAAACGATTTATGCAAGTGTGAAAAAATGCTGTAAACAAAGAATCATTTCAGAAGTATAAATAACAAATAGTTATTTTGTTATATTTACAACAACGAAGCAAAACAAACATCAATTTTTGGTGTAACTATCAATTCTTATAGGTACACTCGCACATGTTTTTTATTTTATTTTTTATTAAAGTCAGGTGCTTGATCCATCAGTCATACCAAGCTAATTTTGAAACCCAGTGATGAACTAAAACAGAAACAGCTGTGTGCGAGGTTTAAACTGGGCGATGACCAGCCAGACTCTGCTACCAAAGTGACGTGTTGCTGCTTCAAGAAGGTCTCTTCCAGATAGACCAGACTGGGGTTTTGAGATCTGTCTGTTAAGCTCTTTTGAAAAAGCACGAAGAAACATCGTTGTGGACGTTGGTGCAGTGTTCAGTGACGAAAGATGAAGAAACCAGTGGGCCCCAAGTACATCCATCTACTTTCCAGAGATGAATAAGATAATGATAATTTAGGGAATGTATTGTGTGGATATAATGCTCTTTATGAATCATTAGTTCTCTATATCGTTCCCCCAGACGCTGGTTTTCTATTCAAAACAGTCAGCTAGTTTATCAGAAGAGGTTCAAGGTAAGCTGTTGCTCCGGTAACACCTGATGCTCTGGAACAGAGTTGTTTTACCTCAGCTGTGGGTTTAAATGTTGTAGGATAACCCGACGGTGGTGGTAGAAGACCTGAGGCTCTGCACGGTCAAACACTGTGAGGATGTGGAGCGACGCTTCTGCTTCGAAGTGCTGTCTCCCTCCAAGTACGTCTCACTCTATTTCATTTGGGCTGCTGCTTTACGTTTGTTGTAACCAGTTTATAACCGTTTCAGGTGCTGCATGATGCAGGCGGACTCCGAGAAGCTCCGGCAGGCTTGGATTAAAGCCGTGCAGAGCAGCATCGCCTCCGCCTACAGAGAGAATGAAGAGGAAACCATTGTGAGTCTGTTAAACCCTTAAATATCATCATCCTGCCACTCATCAATCTACTGGCAGATGTTTATCGCTCTCAGATTGATCAAATCAAAAGTATTCTTATACAAATCAAATATTATGAACCCCTGGCCCTCTCTATATGCCCTCTTTGAAGACTTTGAACGGATTCTTTTCTTGGCTGCTGCTTTAGTTTCTAACCAATTAAACATTTGCACTGAGCCTCGTGATGCACTTCCCTTCTGAACTTAGACATCTGACCGCAGTCTGCAATAATTAATTAATCCAAATGAGTTTTAAAATGTGTGCAAAATGAACAATGGTTGCATTTCAGAGAGAGTAGCAGCAGAAGAGCAAAGATCTTGCTGAAAACTGCTGTAAACATCTGATGAGCTTTTTAAACTCAAACAGGAGTTCGTTCAGTCCTTTCCAAGGCTTTTTAGCTATCTCTCTGTATTTTTTACAACATTCTATTTAATATTTTGAACATTTTCCTGTTCTGAGCCACTAAAAAGCATTTGATTGAGAAAAACATTTGTCAAAATCCTTTCAGAATCAACATTAGGAGATACTATACTGCAAAATACTCCCACAAATAAAAAAAAATGTTGAATTTTGAGTGCACCCCAATTACAATCTCCTTATCTGAACCCAATCGAATACCTGTGGGGAATTCTGAAGAGACAATCTTTTCTCTGGCACTTGCATCTTTCTCCTCTCCCTTATCTCTGTTCCTGCTGGCACTCTGTGTTCGGTCTGTGAGAGACTCTCACTGCCCTGCTCTCCGTATAAAAGGAACTATGGATCTGATCAACTTGTCTCTGAATGCCATTGGCACCATTATCTCAACAAAAAACGCTGGTTCAGGGTAGGACACGATGGACGCCTGGGCGAAGTGGCGAACGTGTGCCTGGCTGCTCTGTCCCATGAGGATGTTGAAGACATTTGCCTAATTGGAGCTGTAATAACAATTAAAGTGTGTGGAACTCTCAGCTATTGGTGATTATCAAAGGCGGTCAGTGCCCAAAACCCCACTAATCTGTCGGCGCTCATTTAGTGGTTTGTGACTCAAAGGAAGTTGGATATCGTTGGACCGTTTCCAACATGGAAATGTGAAAATCTGTGCAAATTGACAGATTTTGACCCAATATCTACTTTCTCACATTTGGTTTTCTCTCGAAGGCCATCAAGGAGTCCAAACACTCCCCAGAGAAAGCAAGATAATGAGACGCTCTGTTTCCCTTCTACGGGGACTCAATGCCTACCCATGCTTCTCCCAACCACTGTAATCTGAACGGGCCATGAGTACAGCGCCTCCTGGCTGCAGGAAAGTGACTGTTTGACTGCAGTGGTCGCACCTACTTTTCCTGACCCCACCCCCCTCCTGCAATGTTTTTTGAACCCCTGCTCCACACTGCCCTTACCCACTGTATACCCATTTCTCTGTTTCTTTTTAAATCCTATCTCTCAACAATGGCCTGTCTTCTCACCTTGTCTGTGTTTGTGGCCAGAGGGGTCCAGTTTCACTGCATGCAACAGTGTATGTGACAAATAAAGGTATTGATTGATTGATCACGGTCCATCTAGCACCAGGTTCCAAAAGAGGTTCTTCTTGAAGAAAGTAAAAAGATAGATGCTGCAATGTGTCGCCAACTTGTTTATTCTTTGCCTAGAAGATTTGGTGCGGTCCTTAAAAATCAAGGTGCTCCTACAAAATGCTAGCTCTAGTTGTTTTTTTGTGCTCTTTTGCAAGCTCTGGCCCACTTTTGCTAAGCCCCATCTGAATGAGAAGAAGAAAATCTAAGGGACACATTCGTGATTTGAGAAGGTGGTGGCAGGTCTTCATATTCCTGGTTTGATGGAAAAGTGACCTACTTCTAATGCTTTGGATAGAAGAGTTCCTCTAAATGTTGTAAACGTTTATTATTATTCATAACAGGCTACTTGAATTGTTTTTCTGACTCTAGAGCCTGGACAGGCAGTCTTCAGCGTCTCTGGGCAGTCTCGACTCAGGCTGTGAGTCGGTGAAGCCAGTGAAGGTGGAGAGTGCTCTACAGAAGGTGCTGGCCATCCCTGGGAACGAGTTCTGCTGTGACTGTGGGCTAAGTGACCCCCACTGGGCCAGCATCAACCTCGGCATCACCCTCTGTATTGAGTGTTCGGGCATTCATAGGTACTCCCTCGAAGTAATCAAACTTTACACTACCGTTATGTAATACAAAGATCCCTTGAGTTTGTTTGTTTCTCTCTCTCTTCTCACACTTGTTTTAATGGTAAAGTGACCCTCATCGTTAACTAACAGGCTGTCGATTAACTGTTTTTCCTGACGAATGTCACAGCTTATCGTGATGAATTGAGTGTTTGCACCCGTTTCATTTTGTACCGCTAATAAAATATGATGCTAACAATTACCTGTGTTCGGTAATAAAACAAGCAATATTTGTATTTTATCAAACAGAAATAAATGATTTTCTTCACGCCTTCTTTCCAGGAGTTTGGGTGTTCACAATTCAAAGGTGCGATCACTCACGCTCGATTCCTGGGAGCCGGAACTGCTCAAGGTAAGGTCGTCGGGAGGTTTAGGTTGCTGTTTGTGATTTGAGACTAGTTTTTATTGAAGCTTTGTGTTTTTTCAGTAAGTAAGTAAGTAGCCTTTATTTGTCACATACACTGTTACATGCAGTTTGATATCTTGCTCTCTCTGGGGAGTATTTTGACTCCTTGATGACCTTCAAGGCCAGAGAAGATGAGGGAAAGCCAAATGGTAGAGAAACTGATTTTGGGTCAAAATCTGTTAATTTCAACAGATTTTTCTTGTCCATCACCGGTCTCCATTTTATCCAACTAAAAGTAGCTGTCAGTCTCTCCCCGATGATATCCATGATTGAGATGTTATAACCCCTGTATAAGACGCAGCTCGATGTTGTTTATTGTTCTCATTACAGTTGATGTGTCAGCTGGGAAACAACGTCATCAATCAGATCTACGAAGCTCGTAGGGAAGAGAAGGGTGGCAATAAACCTAAACCGGGGGATCCAAGGTACACCAGCTGCCTCGCTAGTTCCAGTGTTATTTTATTAATAACCCAGGAATCAGTTACAATCACTTTATGTTTGTTCTCATAATTTTATTGTTTTGTTTCATGTCCCACCTGCTCTTGTGTTTAGTGTCTTGACTTCACCCTTCTTCTATCTACGTTATGTGCTTGCACGATCAAAAAATGGGTTTTTATTTAAGCTAAATTAACAGAAAAGCCCTTAGTCGGGAAAAGCTAACTAGCTAAACTAACTAAGAACAAAAAACAGGATCTCATAACAAGAACAAAACAATAAAGACTTACCAAATAAAACAATATTTTATAATAAAACAACAGAGGGCAATAGATTCTGGAAATCTGCTCACGTACAGCAATAATGAACCCACACAGAGTGAATAAAGACAGGATAAAATAAGGGAGAATTGACGAGGCAGATTAGAAACCAGAGGGAGAGGCAGGTGCACACAATCAGAGCTAACGAGCAGGGGAAAGGCAGAGAGGTCAAAATATTAGGGACAGAACAAAACAAAAGTAACAAGTAGCCAAGGCCTAACAATCTGGTATTAGTTAGCGTTTCCATAATACTCAGTTTTTAAAGTGTGTACGGAACCGAAGTCTTCGGTTTGGTACACACTTTGGAAACCTCGTTTTTCAGTTTCTCATTTGAATAACTCCTGTATGTATTATTATTATTATTAGTGTCACATGTGAAAATGCAGATGTCTGGAAAAGAAGCTCAGCCAGGGAAGTAATAGTCATCACTATGAGGAGACAACACCAACTTTTATGCTGGCTTCTCTGACAAATACAGCAAAGATGGAAAAAGAACGGTGAACAAAATTGTCTCTGTGTTCCAGGAATGTTTTATCCGATGTTATTACGCAAAAGGCAACCTATGAAACGCCTTCAGACAGTTGTTCCTGGTTTCAGGACCCTTAGGTGCCTGTAACTTTTGCCTGCCTTAAATCCATCTCTTTCTTGCTGCTGAAAAAGCGTTTCTACAATTGTATATTTTATTATTTTAATGTTTGATTTAGTAAAATAAAGTGAATTCTATCACACGGCCCTTATTTATCTGTTTATGTGATCCTGAAATGACACAGAACCAAACCAAACTGAAAACCGTTGTTAAAATCTGCGGTACATACCGAACCGTGAGCTTTGTGTATTGTTGAATCTCCAATTCTCCTGTTCTGCCTGACTGCCCTCGTCACTTCTACATTTATCTCATTTTATATTCTTTGTATGCTCTGTCTTATGTTGGTTACAAAAAAACATTGCACATTTTTGTGATATTGTTCACTATAATGTGCGATGTTTTTATAATACGCTTAGTTTTAAGTTGTGAACTAAGACTCAAGGTTTTACTTTAAATTTACCCCAGTGGAAAAAAGGTGTTTGCAGATTTTATGAAACAGCTAATGATCTGTTTTACCATCAGTCTGTTTTAATAACTCAGAGGCGACTATTTTTGTTATTTTAAAGGAAAAAACTAGATACACCAAGCACATTTAGAACTCACCCGGCATCAGGGTACTCAGGTTTTGATCGTGAGATGCTGCCCTCCATTTTATTTATAATACCGGAAGTGTTTAAAAAAAAAATAAAATGGTTTGTAAAAAAATGATCTCACACTATCAATACTAGCAGGGTTACATTTGAAACTATTCACTAATGTGTTTTTTTTTTCGTCTTGCCAAAATCTTTTTGTTTTCATGAACAAAAACTGTAGAAAGTATCAAATTAAATAATATACAATTGAAATCAAATAAAGTGCACCTTTAGCATTTCAGTCATTTTTCATGCCAATAAATGAATTTGAGTTGAGCACAAAGTTAAGTGGGAACTTTGAGAGGAGAGATAGTCGTAAGTCCCACCCTCCTCTGCTTCTGATTGGCTGGATAACAAGTGTCTTCCAGTAATCAGTGCAGTACATAAGACGAGATGTAATCCATTAAGGGTTGACTTACATTATTTGGATTAAACTAGTGCAGCTTGTTCATTCTGCTGTTAATGGACAGTAGTATTTAAGTAATGGAGACATCTTAAAACACCCAACTGTGAGAGCAGCTCGAACTTGAGGAGGCAGAGCGTTCCACAGCTTTGATTCAGCCACAGAAAAAGCTCTGGTTTTATGTCTCGTCTTTAGGATCACGAGCTGCAGCTGGTTCTCAGACCTCAGAGCGCGAGCCGGGGTATAAATTTGGATGAGGTCTGAGATGTACTGAGAGGACACACCTTTCAAGGCCTTTCAATATAATCTATAAATAACAGGAAGCCAGTGCAAAGAGGCAAGAATTGGTGTGATGTGCTCACGTTTTTTGGTTCCTATAAAAGCCGTGCGGCAGACTTTTGGAACAACTGTAAGCGTGCAAGCGTGCCTTGTAAAATAAAGCGAAGTGAAATATTATAGAGCGAGGAGTAAAGTGAAATAAAATAGAGGGAGGAGATAAAAGTGTGTAAAGGCTGCTCAAAATGCTTAACTGTTAAAAATGGCTTAATTTTTGATAAAAGACGAAGATGATAAAAGCCTGACTGTGCTAATCTGCCTGTCAAATTTAAAATGCATGTTCAATGGATGAGACTTGAAAACCCTGGAGCATGTTTTAAACTTAAAACCTTGTTCCTTTGGAGAAATTTAAAAAAAAAATCATAATAAGGCCTTTTAATTATTTAAAACATTCTGTGTTTTTCTTGAATGAGTCTCACTTTTGGAGTATAACCTTGACAATTGCAGCTCTCTCTATCTGCGGCAAATCAGAAGTGTCTGAAAAATCCATTTGTGCAGCTGTCCTTGTTACCTGTCTTTATGCGATGCCATCTGGGTTGGTTGTATTTGTTGCATTTTAAACCGCTAATGAGCTCCAAAGGTTCTGTGCATGAAGGGAAAACCATGCACCTCTGATAGATACACATTAGGAATGGAAAATAAGATAATTTCACGTATGAAATTAAGTGTTTGGGCCAGTTTGTAGACTAGTAAGTTGAGTTCTGAGAAACAGTTCTTAATATTTGTGTGATTCTAGGCGAGAAATCGAAGCGTTCATCAGAGCGAAGTATGTGGAAAAGAGGTTTGTGATGAAACCAAGCGTTCAGGAGCAGAAGGAGAAGATTCTGGCGCTGAGGAAATATGACAAACGAATGCAGGGCAACATGGAGTTTCTCCCCCCGAGGCCTCCGCCCCCAACGCCCAAATTCAGAACTGGTTCCAGTGCATCAGGTAAAGACTAGGCGACTGAATCCAGGATTAGAGAACTACCCTCCGTTTTTAAATATGATCTCAACATTTCTTTTCCTTGCTGTTGTGAACAGCTTCCCTTGGTGGTCAGGAGGCACGGCGGGATTCACTCTTCTGCCCAGATGAACTTGATTCTCTCTTCTCCTATTTCGACACGTCCTCAAAGTTGCAAAGTTGTAAGAAAACTCTAAATCATAAACTTTTTTTATGTGCTTACCTAAATGACTCAATTAGAACAAACTAACCTACCAGTAAACTATAAATTGACGTCCACACAACGATTCTTCACAGAGCCAAAGTGGAAGATCTCTTTTTAATACTTCTTGCATGTAATGATGCTTTCGAGTGTTTAGAGGCTCATGCTCTCATGGGCCACACCTTGTATTGGGACCATTTGCAGCATTTCAATCTGAACAAACTGCGTAGAAAAATTGGTGTATTTTTAAACCGAGTTAATTTTGACAGGGACTCAGAAGTAAAAGTCAAAGCCATCTGGAGAGTTTAAAAACAAACAAACAAAAGAACATTTAATGGCTTCTGAGTCATGCTTTTGCTTTAAGTCTTCTTCTTTTCCTTTCGGCTGTTCCCAGTTTAGGGGTCGCCACAGCGAATAATCCGTTTCCATCTAACTCTGTCTTCAGTATCCTCTACTCTTCTTCATGTCCTCTTTCAGTACATCCATATATCTCATCTTTGGCCTTCCTCTTGACCTCTTGGCTGGCATCTCCATCTCCAACATCCTTCTACCAATATAACCACTATCCCTCCTCTGCACATGTCCAAACCATCTCAATCTGGCCTCTCTGACTTTGTCTCCAAAAAAACCAACCTGAGCTGTCCCTCTGATGTGCTCGTTCCTAATCTTGTCCATCCTCGTCACTCCTAAACTGAACCTCAACATCCTCATCTCTGCCCCTTGTCTCTTCCTCACTGCTACAGTCTCTAACCCATACATCATAGCTGGTCTCACTACTGTTCTGTACACCTTTCCTTTGATTCTTGCTGACACTCTTCTGTCACACAACACCCCTGACACTTTTCTCCACCCACTCCAACCTGCCTGCACTCGTCTCTTCACCTCTTTTCCACACTCCCCGTCACACTGGACTGTTGACCCCAAATACCTAAACTCCTGCACCTTCTTGACCTCAGCCCCCTGTAACCTCACTGTTCTATTTCCCTCTCTCTCGTTCAAACACATGTATTCTGTCTTACTGCGACTGACTTTCATTCCTCTTCTTTCTAGAGCTGACCTCCAACTTTCCAGGTTTTCCTCCACCTGCTCTCTGCTCTCACTACAAATCACAATGTCATCTGCAAACATCATTGTCCACGGAGATTCCTGTCTGACCTCATCTGTCAACCTGTCCATCACCATAGCAAATAAGAAGGGACTCAAAGCTGATCCTTGATGTAGCCCCACCTCCACCTTGAACTCCTTTGTCTGACCTACAGCACATCTCACTGCTGTCTTACTTCTCTCATACATATCCTGAACTACTCTGACGTACTTCTCTACCACTCCTGACCTCCTCATACAGGATAGCTCCTCTCTCGACACCCTGTCATACGCTTTTTCTAAATCCACAAAGATGCATTACAGCTCCTTCCGACCATCTCTGTACTTCTCCATTAACATTCTCAGAGCAAAAATTGCATCTAACTATAAGTGAATAAGGTAAACTGTGATACAATATATTTAGAATTCCGTTGAGTGAATCACTTCCCTCTTTTTCATATATAAGCAGTTAGCTTTGAAAAACTACCAACCATGACAAAAAGAACACAAGGCAGTTTAACTTTACATTTTCGTTTTACTTTCGAGGCAGTATCGCAAAGACCCAAACCCTGGAGGGTGCATACATGTGGGCTCCCCCAAAGCCTGTCTTATAGTTGGGGCAAGATGTCATCAATCTTCAGTCAGAACCTTCTTTCAGTCAGCTTGACAATGCCTAGCCAGGCTCCACCCCTTAATCAGAATATAAATCTGTGGAGGGAGCTGAAGGTTCGAGTTGCCATCCATCAAACTCCAGAATGATCTGGATTCTGAGATGTAAACAAACCTGGAAAAGAAGAGGAGAAGAAACAATAAGAAACACCTGTGCTGTAAGACAGTCATCAAGATGGTCATGTTGAGATATCCATTGTGGTGTGAAGACTGGACCATACTGTTGCTATAGCAACGGGTCTCACCACTCCACTGCTTTAAAGTGCATTTGCATCAAAAGATTTTCAAAACTATTTCAGCCAACTTTATTTTTTTAGTGAACCATCACTGGAAATTAAAATGTTTTGCGACCATCAAACTAAGACGGCTAGGGTTTAGATTGATTTGTATGGGAGCATTTGATGCCATCCACCCACTAGACGGAGACAGCTCATTTTATAATCTTTCTTGTTTGAAATGTGAGTAAAGTATAGTTTACCATGCAAGACATGGTAAAGAAGTTTCAGAAGTGAGTAGAATCACTCCAAACAGCAAATACATTTCAGCTCCTAGATGATATCTCTCAGTAGATCCATGATATTGTGAAAATTTTGTGCTGCAATTTGTTGTATTACAATATATTGTTACACCCCAGTTGTTTACAGAACTTTTAAAGTGCTTCTGACTGACGTCCTAGCAGTTGACTACTGTTTAATCTACCAATCTAGAGCTGAACCTCAGACCTTCATGTGTTTCCAGGTTAATCCGTCATGTTTTCTATTTTTTGATATATTGATGTGGTCTCACTTTCCAAATAACCCCAACGTTACATGATCACTGTAGGAGTTTTAAGCAACGCATTATCACCATCACTTCGTATGGCTGCTGTCAGCTATGTAATACGCAGCTGTCTATTGATGGCTTAAAAAAACAAGTGAATACATTTATTAATCTAAATCTTTGTATATTCAATTCCATAAGATCTGAAAAGTTGGGAATGTGAACTAGGTCTTGTTATATGAAGGGGTCAAATACTTCCTTCACTAGAACCAGAATTTTCTGGATTTGTTTATTCTTTTTGTTGAAAGCTTTAACATTGACCCTTAGAAGTCTGGAGCCTTTTTGTGTGTTTTTTACTACTTTACAATTTTCCTTAATAAATTACCTTTAAAAAAGTTTTAGTTGCAGTGCTCGATACTATTTTTTTAGTACAACCTCAACTTCTTTTTTTAACACATATTTTTTCATTAAATTACACTACTATTCCACAACAACCCTGAAATTATACAAACATTACAATCCTGAGTAGTACATTTGTGTTCAACTGCAAAAATCTCAAAAATTTACAACAAACAGGTTTTATGTTTTTTTGAAAATCTACCGTGATTTTTCTCGCAGTATAAGACGACCGCATATAAAACGCACCCAATTTTAAATGAGGAACATCTAGAAAAAAGATTCTGAACCAAATACTGTGGAAAAATATTTTATATCAACTGTGTAAAAGTTAACAGCAGTTTAAGAACAATTATATGACAAACATGTAACATGA
>SRMA01026279.1:109952-194628 GCA_007224835.1 Danionella cerebrum | reverse complement strand
CGTTGGCTAGAGGGGGCTCACTCGCCGACATATGCAGAGCTGCGGGCTGGTCTACACCCAATACGTTCGTCAGATTTACAACCTTGACGTGGGCTCTGTTCCCTCTGCGGTCCTGAGTGGTGGCAGTCACCCTTAGGGAACGGAGCGGGGGAACACTTGCAGTACTCTCCTTGTCATCGGAGAAGTACATCTTCTTGAGCTCCCCACTTCGGGTGGCTCTCCTATCCTCCCCCCTCCAGCATCTGACTGAGCGGAGCAGTCAGCGCTGCTAGGTTCTGTAGTGGAGGCTTTGCCTCGGCCAGATCTGGGAGTCCCTCTTTGGCACTCCCTTTCTATGTTTTTCTATACAGCTCCCCCTCCAGGCGGCTAGTATGAACCCGTCCCGTTACACCCCTTGCCTTGGTGAGTAACGATGACATTCCATCTCTGCCGATTTTGTCTTGCAGAACGATGACCCGCTGGTAGCCCTTCGGGCCTCAACGCGATCTCTGCCACTCCTCCCTGCGGGTCGAGGGGTGCCTCCTTCTGGTCGTCAGCATCAACCGAGTACAGCTAAAGCTCTCAGTGTTGGACGACTTCCCCGTCAATAATAATTCTGGGCAGGGGCAGAAGGAGTTCCCATTCAGCTAACCACGGCCTTATACTAACCCCTTTTGCGTTGCCGGCGTGTTTGGATGGACTTCGGGCATGGCCCTTTACAGAGGCTCCCATTCAGTCGGTCTAATCCTGACTAACGTCTCCGGGACCGACTGAAAGGGAACGTCTAGGTTACTTGTGTAACCCCACGTTCCCTGAATAGGGGAACGGAGACATTACCCTTCGCCACGCGGTAAGTAGGTCCGGCTCCTCAGAAAATTCCATACTGAGGCGTAGGTCACGCCCGGCTTTATACGGGCTGATTGCTAATCAATCACCTACGCCTGCAAATTATTTTCCCGTTAAAGTATTCGGTCAGTCGCCTTCACGGACATTCGCTCCCATTCAGTCGGTCTAATCCAGACTAATGTTTCTGTTCCCTATTCAGGGAACGTGGGGTTACGCAAGTAACCTAGACGTTACGCACCTAGAGATCTGTGTCAGTGCCAATCCCCCCACCACACCTTTTTTTACCAATGGTGTTTAAAGGGTACCCCACTGAATTATGTTGTGGTCCAGTATCATCCCATAAGCCCTGAAAGCCAAGTGGCTTTCCCATCCTTTAACCAAGTAGCTCCCATCTCATTAGCCTCGTGACTTTGTAACCATTTAAGCCAAGTGTCTTTCCCACCCTTTAATACAAATGGCTTCCTATACCATTAGCCAAGTATCTTTACCACACTATTAACCAGTGACTCCCTGTTCTTCAAGCCTAGTGGCTTAATTAAATTCCCCTTCTTCTCCTGCCAGACCATGCTATTTTTGGGCTAAAACGGCTGACAGCTTTCCGGGTTTCCTTTGGGGGAATACACAGATTCACTTCCAGACAGACTGCCTTGTATGTTCGTACTTGCCACTTTATTGGTGGTGAACTCATGGTCGAGCGCTGTTTGGAGATATTTTACAAATATGTTTGAAAATAAAACAGGAACACTGGTGTTTTGCTTTGAGAACATAAATTACAATCTTGTATTGCATTAATCATGACAAATTGTTTTTACATTTAAAAAACAAATTTAATTCGTATGGTGATTGAGAGCAAGAAGTCTGCTGAGATTCCTTGAGCATCTGCTTGAATACCTCCTCCTCCTTTTAGAGGATTTCTGGGCATGTCTTGTCTCCCTTAGATCCCCAACACCAATGGGTTCTTCCAAAGTAATTCAGATTTCAACAAAGTGAAAATCATTGAATGTTTCTCATACTTGAACAAAACAAGCAAGTCTTTCATAAGTTCCTTTGGTTTCAGACAGGTGTCACTGCTCTTAAAACGAGGAGCCAAGCAGAATACAGTGGACGCTGACAACAGAAGCCCGCTGTCGATCGCAGTGGAGGCTGCAAATGCAGACATTGTCACTCTGTGCGTCAACTTTTCTCTTTATTAAACTTAAGAGTATTCTGAAAAGTTAAATACTGTTTCTGTTGATTTCATTGCAGGTTGCGTTTGGCGAAGATGACTGAGGAAATGAGGGGGTCTGAGGATAGTGGCCAGCCAGGTTACTATTCTCTTTCCCAGAGTCATACCGAGCAACAGTATAAGAAATGTATTCAAGAATTTATAGGTGTACAACTCCAGGAGCCCTAAATGATGTAGGAAACTGGAAGCAATGGCACAGACTGCTAAAAACGAAAAAATATTGATAATGCTGAATTAGTCAAAAGTATTGACTGACCCAAGCACGATTAAATTGAGATTTCCCATCACTTCCTTGGCCACAGACATTGTAGGGAATGCTAATCATTACTTCATAAGGTGAGGTTTGAATGACACACAAACTGGTGATTTGAATGCAGTTTGTTCTTTATTCAAATCTAAATTAGGATCTCTCTTATTAACATAATCAGACAACAAGGGGATGGCAGCCTCACTTCTGCAGTAGATCACAGACACTCGCGCACAACGAAAAGTGTTTTTATAGTCTCATATATGTATGAGATTCAAAAGTAATGCAGCAATTTTATCTTAGTATGTTACCATTTTATGAAGAGTACCAATCGTCAATCTTTATGATTCGCTAATCATGCTACAACAGCGGTTGACCAAAGTGCTGCCCTCATAGTATGACCACACATCAGTACGATTAAAATCAATCATAGAACAAAAGAGGCGACAAAAATGATTGCAGCTTAGTGTGAGAGTCTTTTAAATGGTTCCAATGGTTTTTCTGCTTAGAAGGACCTGTCCCCTTTTGTACGATGTTTGGATTACTTTGTACGGACTACCTACTTCAAGCCACAGTCCCAACGTCTAATGTGCCAACTTAATAATAAAGAATCCAATCAAATGTCAAATAATGTCAATCCAAGACCGCTCAGATCATATATGGTTCCAATCTATCAGGTGTAAAATCACCAGAGTAAAAAGGTGGTGTAAAATGTAATTAACTCCCAAAGTGTTGGATTAACAAGACACGATGTATGGGTCTTATGGATGTTATGGGTTACATAGTTTTACATTTACACCTGAAAGTACAAAATAAAAGTGTGCTAAAAATCATGACTCCGCCCACAACTTCTGCCACAAGCAGAGATGATGCAATTTTGTCTGGTGATGGAGAAATGTAACACTCTATGCCCCAAGAGTTATTTTTTTAGCACTTTGAGATGCCAATTTAGCGCCTTTAATTCAACACTTCAACTTTTTACACCTGATGGTGTTAGATTGACACTGCAAAATTTACTCTGTACCTGGATTTTCCAGACCATGTGTTCTCTACATTCTGTATGCCAAAGCCAGATGAGAGCTAGATGTGGTAGACAAATGGCAAACTTGCAGGAAAAGTATCGTCTGGCTGCCCTGTAAATTAAGCAGTGTCAATCCAACACCGCTCAGATCACATATGGTGCCAATCTATTGGGTGTAAAAAGTATTTTGCACTTCTAGGTGTAAATGCAAAACCATATAGAAATTTTACACCCATAATCAACACTAATAATCAACACTAGCGAGTGTACTTTTTTTACACTGTATTGTTAATCCAACACTTTGGGAGTTAATGCATTTTACACTACCTTTTTTTACACTGGTCATTTTACACCCTATAGATGCACCGAAATTAAAATTCTGGGCTGAAAAGGAAACCGAAAATTTTGGATGCACCGAAAACCGATACCGAAACAAAAAATGGCTTCATTAAAAAATATATATTTTTTTGCATTAAAAAAATTACAAATTAATTAAGCAATCAAACTTTTTATTGATAATAAATAACAGTAATAAGGGTGCTTAACAATAACAAAACTAAATAACATTTCTTTCGGTAACACAATTGTGCAAAAAAATTCTAGCTGCTTTTTTACTTCAATTTTAAATTACTGTACCAAACAACAGAGCACAATAATTGCAAAAATATTGCAACTTTGCTGTCCTCATCTGAAACCAAACCGCCAACATACTCCGTGTTTGATGCGTAATGACAGAGCGAACAAGACGGGAGGATGGGAGAGGCATGGCGACAAATACAGCTTTTATTTTCGGCACTTTCTTCCGAAACCGATAATTATATTTCGGCTAAAAATATTCAGCGACCGAAATTTTCAGCGACCAAATATTTGATCTGAACGGTGTTGGATCGACACTGCTAAATTTATTGTGTGGGTAGTAGGCATAACATGAGGGAATAAGAGTCATCTTCAGTGGTGGAAAATGTGGAACAAAGCACAGCACTGAACCTGACTCAGGAATCAGGTATAGCTTCATACACTGGGAAATATGGCTTCCCTTTGCTGGCAAGTGGGAGCACTACCCAGATTACACCAGCGATATCAACACTTGAGTTTTCAGCTGTGAAACTGTTGTGAAGATAAAGGGAAGGAGCCCAAACGCAGGGGTCAGATATTTTAATAGCTAAGGAAGCAGATGCAAAAAAAACTTCACAAGAAGCACACTGTGGTACACTGGACGGTGCGCTGGAGATATTTGCGCAGACATATGCACCAACCAATTTCTTCCTGTCATCACACTCTCCCAAAAATGGCCAAATTTTTTTCTTAAAAAAAAGAAGCACACTGTCCTCTGGGGGGCTAGAACAGAGTTTCCAGGGGAGTTTCCTTAAGGTCAGGCTGCCACTCGGAGTGCATTTCCTCGAGTAGTGGGCACGGGTGACTAGACAAACACCTCATAGAAACAGTTCGGAACGCCTAAAGCTGCGCACATAACAATCCCTCGTGATCTGGAGCAAAGGGACCAGGTGAGACGTGTGCCATAGAAGGAAAAATGGAAGCGTCAAAAATGAAACATCATTAAGTCCTGTAATTTAAACATGACCTTCCAGCCAATAACCACAAAGCAGCACAATTTTTAACCTTTTGCAGTATTTCTGGGTAACACCGCTCATGGGTTTTCTCAAATATTTATTGATATTGATAAACTGTTCAAATGTGCATGATTCCCGTTGCAAATATGTTTACTAAACAGCATTGGGTGACTTTCCCTTTGGGGAGGTGTGAGTGTATTGTCTAATATAATGTGAGGAAAATGAATGTAAATGTAAAGTTCATGCGAAAAATTAAAAGATGAAAAAATTGATTGTGTAAATGGTGATTGTTCACATCTTTCTATCACATTGACGGGGCACAGTTTTTAGGAGTTTGACTAAAACATTAACGTGTTATATATAAATAAAAAATACAAGGCTCTCTGAGAAAATGTGGTTTGGCTGTGCTCATCTTGAAGAAAAATGGGGCGCATGGTGCCAGAAGAAAGCCATTACTAAACAAAAGCCACAGAGTAGCTCACTTAAAATACACCAGACAACTCAGAAAGAAACCTCTGGAACAATGTTTTTGGAGCAACTGGGGATGTGTGAGCTCCAACGCCACGGGAAACCTTTTGCAGCATGTTATGAAAGGATAAATATCAAAAGATTCAGGCTGCCATTGATGTTAAAGGGGGAAATACAGAATATTAAGAGCAGGGGTATGTAAACTTTTGATCAGTTTCATTTGGAAAGTTTCTGTTGTCGTTATAATTTAAAAATGTACGGTCACATCCTGGTTGAGAACGTCCTTCCCTGATCCGCACTGTAAAAAGGTCTGTAAATGTAACAGTAAAATACTGTATTCTACAAAAACCTGCGATAACCATAGAATTTACAGGCAACAACCGTTAATAGTTTTACAGAGCATGAAAACCGTTAAATACAGTAAAATCCGGTTTATTGCAGCTAATTTAACAATACACTGTATGGTCTAATACAGAAAATGCATACATTTTACATATGCACATGTATTTTTTTACCCATTTGAAAACCCACAAACAAAACAAAAATGTTATAACCATGTGTTTTTAGAATCTGTTCGTATTTGAAATTTATAGTTCTAAAAATATTGGAGAATAGTGTTTTGTGAAAATCTACTTGCTTTGCGAAATAATTAAAGGTTTTAATCATATTATTTAAACAAATCTATAATTTATACACTACTTAGAGAAGTAAAAAATATGTTTATGAACTGTACATATAACGATTTAAACTCTTAAATCTGACAGGCATAAATGGTTTTAAAGGAAATTAATTGTTATTTTCACAGTTCTGTAAAAAATGTTTTACATTAAAATGCGTAAAATGTACAGTACAGCGGATGCCATCCTGTTAAACCAACTACGGTGTTATAGTATTTTTTATGGGAAAGTTTTGGCAAACACAGCTGCCGGTATTTAACCGTACTGTTAACGTTTTATTTTTAACAGTGCAGGGTATTGAAAAAGGCTTGTAACGACACAAAAAATACAAGTCTACTGTTTTCCTTTAAAGAACGCCACTTAAATAATTGTGTTGTTTCTTCTCCACTGAAGCTGAACGGAATCTATTCACAGATGATTCTTGCTTCAAGTCCTGATCTCCAGACATGATGAACTAGAAATGGATAATAAAAAATATTACCCATTAACTCAGTTGAAGAGTTACACCTCCTTTAACCTTTGCTCCTTTACGGTTCCACTGTGATGCACACCAGTGCTGATTTTCAACATCATGGGACATAAATAATAAAAAACAAGGAACTCTTGAACTGTAACCAGCAGCAGGTGTGTATTTTAATTTTTATTCTACTTTATTTAAAGATCATTCGATCACAGAGTTGTTGTATTGTAATATATTTTATATATAACAGATCACTTTTATATAGATCCCCAAAGGCCTGAGTAGCTCACCTTTAAGCTGATCACAAGAGATCACGGTTTGATTGATTGACTATGGCTATCAGGGATATGGATAATGTGAAATCATTCGTTAAAAGTCATTATTATCAGCTATTGTGACACTTAAATTTAAAAGATGTTTAGTTAGCTCTGTGTTTTCACTTTTGAGAAACTAGATTATAACGAGTGAGAACTGGAAATGAAAGTCGTGAAGATCATCTCTTTCATCCACAGGGCTTCATGGGGAATCTCCACCCCAGGGTTAATCTGGCTGTGCTTTTGTTTTTGATTGTAACGTTCTCATCAGAAGTTCATCCACTGGAGGATTCTTCAGCTACCAAGCAGAAGAACAAAGAGAGCACAAACGGTGAGTGCACTGGTTAACGCCAGCAAGGTTTAATGGAAATAAGAAAAATGTCAGTGAAGATGGTGTATTAATGGTTTACTTATTACCATCTTTGCAGTTTATTCTATTTTTATTATAAGCATATAGTATTGTGACTGGTGCAGTGGGTAGCACTGTGGCCTCACAGAAGGTTGGTGTTTCGAGGCTTGCTGGTGATCTTCCTGGAGTTTGCATGTTCTCCCTGTGCTTACTTGGGTTTCCTCTGGACACAATCCCAAGAACATGCTTTTGGTTTAAAGGAATAATCTAAGTTCCTTTTACGAGTGAATGTGTGTGTTGCCCTGCGATGGACTGGCGACTTCTTCAGGGTGTACCCCAATGTACGTTGGAGAGACCCCTGTGACCCCGAATAATAAACAAGTTAGAAGATGAATGAGGGACATACTATTGGACTATATTTTTGTTATTACAAAACCTGTTATAATTAATGTTTTATTTACTGTTATTTTATGGTACACTGGTGCACATTACCATTTTGTTCTTGTCTATTCTGTAAGATAATTTTTTACTTGTTATATGATGAAGTATTAGAATAAATTCAGTTTTTATTGCAGAAGCATATTGTATCACTGAAAGTTGTAGAAAAATATAACGTAAAGAAAAAAATAATTATTGGCACTGTGAACAATTCCTATAAAATAAATGTAATTAAAGTATTTCTGTAATTTCTACAGTATCTAGGAACATTTAATTAGTAATTGATCACTTCCTGCTTCCCTGGGGTAGAAATTTGACGTGACACAGAGGCCATTTCTTTTATCCACTCTTTAACGTGGGAAAGATAAAGGAGCACATGATTCAAGTAAAGCGGATGTGTGTCGACCTTCACCAGTCAGGCAATGGGTAAAAGAACACAGCCACCCGCCTGCATCTGCCCATTTCTACTGTGAGAGGAAGCATTTTAAAAAACTGCACGAGGCACAGATGTACTCCAGACACAGATGCTAAGAGAAAAAAAACATTCTCCAAAGCTCACTGTTAAAGAACTGCAACAAATGAAGCCTCTTAGGGTCACAAAGTCTCCAAAACGACCATCAGACGTCATCTACATCTATAAACGCAAACATTTGGAGTTTTCAATCGCTACTGGGGCTTCAACCGGGGCCGTGTTCTTTAAACCATGAGACCAAGATAGAGCGTTTTGGCAACACACACTCTAGTGGGTCTGGTGGAACACAAAAGATGAGTCTGCAGAAAAGCACCTCATGCCCACTGTGACGTATGGGGGAGAATCTGTGATGCTGTGGGGCTTTTTCTCCTCCAGAGTCCCTGGGAACCTTGTCAGGGTGCATGGCATCATGAATAATTTAAAATACCAAAATCTGGTGAAAACCTGAAGATGGTTGTCACTGGGTCTTTCATAATGACCCAAAATATGACACAGAAATGGTTCACCACACACAGAATTAAGCTCCTCCCATGGCCAACCCAGTCCCCAGACCTCAACCCCATTGAAAACCTGCAGAGTGAGCTGAAGAGGAGAGGAGTCCAGAAGATCCCTCTTTCTGTGTTCTCGAATCTTGTGGAACATTACAGGAGAAGATTCGCTGCTGTTGGTCGGCAAAGAGGGTTGTACAAAGTATTAAACATCAGGAGAGCTAATAATTGTGGCACCCATGGTTTAATGTAAAATAATTATTCCTTAATGTAGGATTTGTTTTCACTAAATAAATGCACTTGAATTAACAATGAGGTTATTTGTTGTTTAAAACAAAACTGATTTTTTATTACTTGCTATAAGATTATTATGATAATACATATATATATATATATAAATAATGAACAGTTTGTTTTACATCTCATAAGTGTATGCTTGAAAATAATTTGTTATTAGTAAAAAAGGATTATGTGAAAATAAAACATATATTAACACTGCACTGCTAAAAAATTACATATTTTAGCTAGAATATTCATTTATTCATTCATCTTCTAATCTGCTCGTTCCCTTTCGGGGTCACAGGGACTGCTGGTTCTCCAGCTCACTTCAGGTGAGAGGCGGGGTACAGCCTGGACAAGTCACCAGTCCATTGTAGGGCAAAAGATACATTCACACCTAATGGGAATTTACAGTGTTCATTTAACCTGATGCCTGGTGTTTTTGAGATGGTGGGGGAAAACTGGACAAAACCCATGCAAGCACGGGGAGAACATGCAAACTCCTTTCAGGAAGGTCACTGTTGAGCCTACCCACGGTGCCACTGATTAGCCCTGTGCTGTCAAAATCATTCTGCAGAGAAAAGCCCTTTTGCTCACATGTGTAACTGAGAGAGGACCCTCGCTGCAGATTGGAGGAAGGACATTACGAGAATATTAACATCGTCACCATAGTTGAAATGAGCATGGGAGATTTCGTTATACAAACATCTTTGGATCTGCAAAGTTATTGCTCGTAGAGCACATCTTAAAAACCCTCGACAGTAATCAGTGTGGACGAGGGACATCTGAATGTGCTGATTAGAGAAGGGAGAGAGAGAGAGCTGTAAGTGTAGGGCTTAAACCGCCCAAAATGGATGTGTCTTAAAAAATTTGGAGAGATATCACTTGAAGAGAGCACAGTGGCGCAGTGGGTAGCACTGTGGCCTTCCAGGTAGAAGGTTGTCGGTTCAAGGCTCGCCGATGACCTTCCTGGAAGGAGTTTGCATGTTCTCCCTGTGCTTGCGTGGGTTTCCTCCGGGTACTCCGGTTTCCCCCACAATCCCAAAAACATGCGGTTAGGTTAATTGACTAATCTGAAATACCCCTTAGGTGTGCATGTGTGTGTGTGTGAATGTTGCCCTGCGATGGACTGGCGAACTGTCCAGGGTGTACCCCTGCCTCTCGCCCAATGTGTGCCGGAGATAGGCACCGGCAGACCCCCGTGACCCCGAAAGGGAATAAGCGGGAATGGAAAATGAATGAATGAATGAATCACTTGAAGAGACCCAACTTATCTCCTCAGGACCATATCCCGCCAAATCAACAAAAACCAACCATCATGAAATCTCCATCTAGCATCTTCTTACCTTGTATACTGGGGTCTTATTAATAAAAACAGGAGAATCTGGGGAGAGCGTGAGGTGGCGCTGAGAGGGAATAGGCAGCTTAAGTTATGGAATACTGGATACACCTGTGACAGGTAGCTGTGTGGCACAAAGGATAATGGGACATTGCAGCAGTCTGCCCTTTATTATCTCTATACCTGCCCGTTACTCTGGGGATGATACACAGAGGAGAGGCTGATGGAGGCTGAAAACGACAAAACTCTCTCAGAAATATGGACCTATAGTTAAGCACTATCCTCCCAATTTCACAGGTGCATGGCAGGCAGGGGAAAACTGTTTGATTTGCTCTCAGATAAGTATTATGGCTGGCTGTGGGTGTCTGGTGCCCCCTCCCTGACTGAAAAACCTCCCTCTGGGCAATGTAGAGACTTGTAGAGTCAGTACCACAAATTCTGTTGGGCTGAAGGGGTTACACATTCCTTCTTCGGGGCCAGCTGGCATTGGATGTTCTCATGGGATGCCATCCAGACCAGCTGAGTACACCAGTCTATCCAATGATGAAGTGATCTCACATGGATCAGCCCCAGTGAAACCACTGGAGCTGCGCCAGCAGCCAAGACCCAACGAGGTCCATCCACGCTGAGGCACAGAAGGTTGGCGGCCCTCTACAAATTCTGGAACAGGATTATGCACTACGCTTGGAACCTAGGGATCTGATGGGCACCCCAAGAGTTGCCCTGATCAACCAATAAAAATCTGATACCCTGCCAATGGCACAAATTGTAATGTGTCAATGACCGCTATGACGCGACACCGCCGTGACCTGTGGAGCATCCGCCTGAGCTTTGCTTAATGCTAGAACTTGCTAAATAAAGCAGGCAGTTAGGTCGGACACATACACCACAGAGAATAAACTTCTCAATGTGTTATTAAACTAAAATGTGTTATTCGTCACATAACAAGATGAGGATAAAAAGTTCAATATTTAAAAGAAAATCTGCTAAGTTTTCAGGGTAGCATTGAGGAAGGGTCAGGCTGATCAAGGAAAAACAATCTTGTTGTTTTGAATGGGTTTAAACTTTAACTGAACAGAGATCAGATGATGTTTGCTTGAGGGGTCACAGAAGAACCTCATGGCTTCGCTTTCAGGGCTGATGGACTTCATCGGGAGCATACGTATGGTTCTACAATCGTGCAATCTGAACAACAAGGGACCCTTTTGGTGAAACTTGACTATGTTTAGAGGCTAGGCTAACAGAATTGATGCAGTAATTTGATGTAAAAGCAGTGACATCTCAAGCATTTGCACTAGTTGAAACTATAGAGCACATTATGAGATGTTCATTAAAGTCCTTGCATCAATAAACTAAAGGTTCCCGTTTTTATTATTTAAAAAAGAAATCTTTTACGATAACAAAGATTTCTTTAAGGACTCTTGAGAGAAGTTACAAGTGACCTATTTCTGACATGAATCCTAATTCCACATAACTCCCCCACTTTTATGATGCCTCAGATCGTGACTCAGGTGGAAGTCAGATGACTGATGCTTCGCTCACACCGAGGGCGTGTTCAGTCGTAGCCAAAAGTTTTGAGAATGACACAAATATCAGTTTTCACAATGTTTGTTGCTAAACTGCTTTTAGATCTGTGTTTCTGAATTATAATTACAAGCACTTCATACGTTTCAAAGGCTTTTATTGATAATTTCATGACATTTACACCGTCAGTGTTTGCCATGTTGGCCATTCTTTTTCAGAAACTCAACTGGGCATGCTCTCAATCAACTTCTGGACTGATAGCAAGCGTTTCTTTCATAATCACTTCTTGGGGTTTGTCAGAATTAGTGGGTTTTTGTTTGTCCACCTGCCTTTTGAGGATTTACCTCATTCTTAATGTGATCAAGATCTGGGGATTTTCCAGTCTATAGACGTAAAATTTTAACTTTTTGGTCCAGAGCCACTTTTTTTTATCAATTTTGCCTTATTGTGCTCCATAAAGCTGGAAAATGCATCGTTCTTCACCAAACTGTTGTTGGATTGTTGGAAGAAGTTGCTGTTAGAGGGGGTTTTGGCACCATTTTTGAGGGAGCCCACTTTTGGACGAGAAGCAACCCCACACATGAATGGTCTCAGGATGCTTTACTGTTGGCATAACAAAGGACTGATAGTAGCGCTCACCTTTTCTTCTCCGGGCAAGCCTTTTTCCATGCTCCAAACAATCGGAAAGGGGCTTCATCTGAGAATTTGACTTCACCCCAGTCCTAAGCAGTCCATTCGCCAGACTACCTGCAGAAGACCAATCTGTCCGTGGTGTTTTAGAAGTGGCTTCTTTGCTGCCCTTCTTGACACCATGCCATCTTCCAAAAGTCTTCACCTCACTGTGATGAGCTCACACCTGCTGCTGCCATTCCTGAGCAAGCTCTGCACTGGTGGCACTCTGAAGCCTTCTTAAGAATAATTGAACCTCTTTCCTTGAAGTTCCTGATGATCCTATGAATTTTTGATGTAGGTGCTTAGTAGCCACAATATCTTTCCTGCGAAGTCATTTTTATTCAAAGCAATGATGGCTGCACACATTTTTTTGCAGGTCACCATGGTTAACAATGGAAGAACAATGATTTGTATCACCTGCCTTTTAACATGTCAAATCCCAATCAGCTTGACAGAATGATCTTTAGCCTTGTGTTCATCAACATTCTCACCGGAGTTTACAGAAAAGTAATCAATTACAGAATATCTCAGCAGCTCCTCTAATGACAGCAATGAAATGCAGCGGAAAGTTTTTTTAGGATTAAGTTAATTTTCATGGCAAAGAAGGATCATCTGATCACGCTTCATAACATCCTGGAGCAGGGGTGCTCACACTTTTTCAGCTTGCGAGCTACTTTTAAAATGACCAAGTCAAAGTGATCTACCCTCTAAACAATTATTTAATAACAAACAATTATTTTCAACTTTATTGAGAATTGACAAAACACACATAATAATTAATTATTTACATTTTTTGTAATAACGTGAGTTTAATTTGATGAATCATTAGAACAGTTGTGTGTGATCTGAATTTGATGGTAATAGAGTGATTTTTATGGGAGCAATTGAGCTTTGATCCAAATAATCAAGAATAAAAATGATTCTTTAATAAATATTTCAATATTTATTGAACCTGAGTCGTGCAGTACAATATACAGGTGAGGAGTGGCGTGTTGCTTGATTTTGGTTGTAATAGAGTAATTTAGAATGAAGTTATGAAGCATATTCTGGGTAAAACATATTTTGGATCTGGTAATTTGCAGACGGTCCCTAAGCGATTCCATGTCAGCGTGTTGCTCATAGACGGTAATGTGTTTCTGCGAATGCCGAGGGAAACTTGTTTTGTAGTTTGTCCGCTACATAACACAGATTAAAAAATAGGTATTATTTGTTTACTAAGAACATTCTGGTCTCGAGCTATTGAGCAGAGAAAAACGAATCCGTGAATCTGCAGCTAACTTTACTGAACTGTGACGGGATGGATGATCAGCTGATATTGTTTCAATTTCACACCGTGATCGACTTAATGAGCACCCCTGTTCTGTAGTATATGCAAATTGCTATTATAAAAAAAAACATAAGCAGCAACTTTTCCAATTTTCAATATTTATGTAATTCTCAAAACGTTTGGCCATGACTATTAGGCAAGTCTGCAAACATAGTGTCATTTAAATGTTTATTGCCTGCTTCTTTTCACATACAATAACCTGCTCAGGTTTCATATTATATATGGTGTATCATTTTGGTTTTATCATTTTGGTTTTTTATTATTATCATTCCTAGTGATCTACAGTATGGTACTGTGTTTCCACAGGTACAGAATCATCAGGAGTCTCTCAAGGCCACCCAGCCTGGCCAGCTGTGCTCGGGGCTCTGACCGCAGTGTTCTTCACCGCTCTCTTCATAGCTGTAGCTGTTCGATACCGGCTCGTCCGCTGGTGTTTAAGCAGAAACACTCATGGTTTGTTACTGGAGGGAGAGGCAGGGAGTCATGCTGGAGATACTGAGGGAGAAATGCCTGTGAGGGGCATGAGGGGCAGAATGGTCCTGTCTGAAGAAAGCTCAGGTGAAGAGGGGCAGGATGAGGATGATGATGGATTCATCGAGGACAACTACATCCCAGCATGTGCTAGAAAGAAAGCTGAGGAGGAGCTGCAGGAGGAAGACAGTGATGATGAACTGATAACTGCTGAATAAGTGTCAGTCATGGGATTCAATTTCCATTTTTTTTATTTCAAAGGGCAAAACATTTTGGCTAAATATTGCTTGATTTCTGAACTACAGCAAAGAGAATGATGTACCTTTACAGATTACAACATGAAATCATAATAAACTCTTTGATATACCTATATGTGTGTTTATGTTGCTTACTTTCCAAACAAAGATTTAAAAACTTCCCACAAACAAAATAATTAAGAACAAAAATATGAGATACAACTTCCACCAGAGTAAAAGCATGAGAGGAAAGTTTATAGAATAGACTCAAAAATCCACGAGGATCATACCCTTAGACCTCAGGGATCACAAACCTCTAAGATGATTAAACTCTTAAAAACAAGCCGTCAAGTATTAAAGTCCTTCTTTAAATTTACAAGAAGCCTAATATTATAAAAACATTATGTAATATTGTCAGCAATTACCTAATCTGTTTACATGTTAAAACAAAAGATAAAAATATTTATATATACACCAAAAACTATTATTTTAATAAATCAAATAAATCTTAAATATCTTTATAACAGTAATATAACATTTAAAAAATCAATCTATATTCCCCATAGGTTTGAGTGACTGTGTGTGTTGCCCTGAGATATGTTGCCCTGCCCAGGACTGGCGACCTTTTCAGGGTATACCCTCTCCTCTCGCCCGATCTGAGCTGGAGATAGGCAGACCCCTGTGACCCCAAAAGGGAATAAGCGGGAAGGAAACTGAATGAATTTTGTAAATAAATAATGAATACATGCATCATTAAATAATTAATCAAATGTGTGATTCAAACTAACATTATATTGAAGTATTAAATAAATAAACATTTCCTTAATGCAGGAAGGGGGAAGGGGTGGTTGATGGAACCTCGGGGATAAACTCAGGCCTGGTCCTTGTGGTTAACCAAGGAACACAGGGCTGAACTCCAGTCAGGAGTCGTCAATAGACAGCATGCGAAGAGCCATGGGTGGCTATCCTTTTGGAGGTATCTCATATCTGTTCGTGGCTTTGACCAATTTGCCTTCGACCATGAGGGTGAAAGGTTAAAATCATTCCAGCGTTGACCTTGAAAAGCGAAGGGAACAGTCCCCAATCTGAACCTTCGTGGAACAGAACTGATCAGCGTGACCCAGGGTTCCACCCCCACATCCATTGTAGTACACTCTGGCAGAGGGTGCGAACGCACAGTGGGGTCCCTATCATGGAGACTGGGGGTCCTTCACAGCTGGATGTACCATAAATGTAGGGCTCAAAGGTCCAGCCTTGGGTGCCTGATCAGCCAGAGAGGGACTGCTATGAGCAACAAGGGTTCTGGGAACTGTGCTTTGTTGGGCCACCTGGGCACAACAAGAGGCAGCTCAGCTCGTCCTGGCACATCTGTGCTAGGAGGCTCATTGGGGAAAAGTTCTCATCTGCTACCAAGAACAAGCTGAGGTTGACCGTGTGTCTCGTCATAAAAAGGGGCTTTCTTTGATGGACGGAGTAGTACAATGACAGCCTGCTCCACCTGTGGAATCGTAGAGTATCATCTAGCTGCTGTATCAGATAGAGCGGTGAAGGGGGAGGAAGCAGAGCTCCTAGCAGACAGGGGTGCCTGCCAGATTTTCGTCAGCTCCTCATGCAATTCAGGGGAGAAAAGAACTGAGGGTTTGTGAGGAACAGAATCCTGACGTTTCCTCGAGAACAGATCATCCAGATCGGAGGGCACCTCTGAACCAATCCTCTCCAGATAGGGAGGCAGATCTGAAGCTGAAAACAGAGACAAATGCGTCCGATGCTATGGGGGTTAGCAGAACATCAGCATGTTCAAATGGGGTACCAGGTAATGGTGAAGCTATACTCGATTCACCCGCAGACCAGATGGAACGCACGCTTGATGATTGGGGATGACACGAGGGATTGCCTGAAGCTGCTCGACCCATAACATCATGAGAGGCTTCAGAGGAGCTAGATATAGTCCTGAGCAGCCTTGTGCTTGAAATAGGACCTCCTATACCTCAGCAAGTGTGGAGACCATTGCAGCGGAAACACTTCTGCAGGATGAGAACAATGCAGTGGTGTTTGAGTCCAAACTATCCACACACTTTTTGTGACCGTCCTCCGATGAGAAAAAACCCATGCAGCCAGGATTTTCCCAAAAAAAACTGAAAGAATTATGGCAAAAGACTGTGGATACACTGATCAGGCTTGCTAGAGATCTGAGGTGCTCTATTACTATCTCACTATCTGGGCTGACAAAGCTGCAAGAGGTAAGCAAGCTTCCCAAAAAAGAGAATGAAACATTGGTCCACTCGGTTTAAATACCCAGCTGATTGCAAATCACCTATGCCTGCAAATTTTGCCCTATCCAAGATGGCGGACCCAGTTAACTCCCAGGGGAATCGTTCCCATATCAGTCGGTTTCTCAATGTAATAGATCTCCGGAAACTACTGAAAGGGAACTTTAAATAGACATGGAATTCAGAGCACTGTACAAACCCCAGGAAAAGCACTTTATTCATTTCCTTAGGCACTGTGCACCCTCAATACAATCATTTTTAATTCAGGTCGTGTCACATCGAGAGGTTCTCAGCAATTTACCTTTGCCAAAAAACAACTAGTTTGGATTTAGCAAAAAAGCCGAAATATATCGCTATGGCCATTGATTCTAGGTCTGCTATCAATGAACAGAGCACGTTTACCCTGGGTTTTATTGTTTCCTGCAGGTAATAATCAATCATTTTATGGCCCTATAAAATCCATCTGGTTGTATCAGGAAAAGCAATGTTTTATGTGCTACTGCTGCATCTAAGGAAATTCTCAATGCTCAATGTAACTGATTACTTCGGGAACAGGTGTCTTTTTAGCAGCAGTCTTTTGCTTAATTTGCTTAATAATTTTACTCATATTATACTATTACTCAGTCTTTTTCATATTCAGTGTATTCAAAAGTTTGTGCAACCCCTCATGATTCCCCTTTAATAATCTTGGTTGTCTGGATAAAAAATTCCAGGAGACAAACACAGTGATACTTGAGAAGTGAAAGATGTTTATGGAAAGTGTGCAAGAATTATTTCAACTTGTCATGTGCGGAAATTTAGGCACCACAAGAAAATTTAACTCAATATTTTTTGCAGAAATAACCTTTTGCAGATATAACAGCTTCTATAACTTTCATGTGGTATTTTAACCATTTTTCTTTACATCTCCAGTTTAGTCAGGTTATAGACATCAGAATCTGCAGATATTGAGTGGAATCCATGTAAGCCTCAACTTTAACAAGATTCCCAGTCCCTGCACTTGCCACAACACAATGGAACCACCACCAAATTCTATATTTATTTTTTTGTTTTGTGTTCAGATTAATGGGAAATAGGTCCCTAGAACCCATAAAATCATGCCCTCACATGTCACAACGGAAAGGGTTAACTTCAGCTGGCTACTTGATAGACACTTATACTGTTCTTTCTGAGAGCCATGATTAGACGTTTTAGATGTAAAGCTTGCTTCGAGATACGAACACCACCCTGGAACGGATTCATTTCGTATCTCGGGGTACCACTGTATTGTTCTAGTGAGTGGATAAAGCATACTTTTAGAAGAAAGCTTGATATCTCAGCTATGCCACGATCACTTCTGGGCATTTGCTGCCTCCTATTGACAGTCATGTCAGTAACCAAATCCCATTTTGGACTCAAATGGCCCATCTATATTTTTTAAAGTCTATGGGTTTTAACTGTCTTGGCCATTTTGTATCTTTTTATTAAATATAATTTGCTCAAAAGCAGAAGAATGTAACATTCAATTTGAGGGCTATCAGTATTTATTATTAAAGGCTCATTAATCTGATATTCATATAAGACAAAGAGAAACTTAGTTCAAGCTAAATTTCATTATCATATGCAGATGCTAATGGTAGACAAAATCATCTTTGGCATTGTTAAAAGGACCGTTCCAGAAGTTTACGTCAAGTTTTCTGATTTTTTTGGCTATTTTTTCCAGAAAATATGAATTTTCCATTCACAGTTAGTGGGTGGGTGAAACCATTTATTGTCCAACAAATGTCTATCATGAGCTCCGAAACCCTGAAACCGAGGTGAGGGTGGTTACCTTTACAAGCCCATCTGTCAGTCTTGGTGTGTGGCAAAATCACCATCCAAATGTTGGAGCTTGACATAGGAACCCTGGCAAAGAATAAGCGGGTAAAAAAAAAAACATAACTTGGAAATGTGATGGGAATTTTTCTATATTCCTGTATAATACTTCCATCTAGTGGTCATTTAGAGAAATGTAATTTAAAAGAGCACAAGTCATGCTTCCCATTAGGAGAAAAATAAGTAGATGAGAAAGCGCTTGCTCTGGTCTCTCTTGACCCCCTCTCTTGTGCTGATCGCTCTCTGACACGACTCTCTTGGGTCAGTCTCTCTCTCTCTTTTTCTTTCTTTCTCTTCCTTTTCTCTCTCTATATATTCTTTTTCCTTCTTTTCTCTTCTGGCGCTCGTTTTGACTTTAAATAGGCTCGAGGTTCTTCTTCCACGTTAGAGTCACGTGTGTAGGAAATGCGTTGAGAAATTAAATCTTTAAAGATTTAAGTAAAGTTAAATCTTTACAATAAATAGCTGCATTCGCTGTGTTCTCTCTCAAACGGTCTCCAGTGTTTTTATCAATTGAGAAGGTAAATTTTACCATAACAGAATCTTAGCTATAAAATATGACTACTGCCTGGAACAATATCATAACTATTCCAGCTGAAGGGAAACCAGATGTTAGTTTTATTATAAAAAAGTTTTTAAATATTAAATATTATGGAAGTGGTATGAGTACAATTTACATAGTAATAGTATTCAGAAATATCCATCTACCCCCTTATAAATAATCTCTTGAGGGCAGAGATGTGATGCAGCATACTCATTGCAGAACATTGCAGATGCCGTACAAACTTTAATCGTTCATAATTACAGCGGCGGTACTAGACACCAGTGGTCACTTTATCACAGCAAATGTGACTGGCTTGAATTTGAGTCCCTCCACGGTCGGTTCCTCGGACCCGTCACAGAATACACTCTCACTCTTTGTCGTCTCCGCATCGTCATGTTCCTCCTCGCCTGCAGATATATCATCATGCCATACCCCATGACTACAAGCACCACAGCCCCTCCACTACCCAAGAGGGCTGCCCCTGAAAAAAGCATGTTTGAGTCATGGATGCTGAGAAGTATTGTCCCACAGATCACCAGAGCCAACCCGGTGAATAACATCAGCAGAGGATCCAGCGTCCCTCCACTCCGCAGCTGGTCAATACGCCTGCGGTTGTGAATACAACCCATGTCCTGCACGGCAGAGGTGAGCAGCTGCTTCATGAGGACCAGCAGAGCCAGAAGACACAGCGTGGAGCCCACAGCCAAGCGCCAAAGCACTGAGGGCCCCACAGCAGAAGAGGCACTTGAGAGGAGCACCACGCCACCTGAGCCCAGGCTCAGAACCATGGCCACGGAGAAGCAGTAGCAGATGAGAGACAGATGAGGGTCTGAGGACCACCACAGCTCAACCTGCTCTTCCACATCATGGTGCTGTAGCCACAGAGCATCCACTGGAAGAGGAAGAGCAGGGCCTAGACTCATCCTGCTCAGAGGGAGGAGATCCATTCCATGGCTTGTCTGCTCACTGGCTGTCAAAGAAACACAACATGAAGATCTGAAGAGCAGTATTTATTACTGCGATTATTCTCGATTCGAATAAACTGTGACATGTTCGAACTGTGTTGCTTCCATATAACCAAACTTTTACCATTCAACAACTTTCACTTCTTCTTCTTCTTCTTCTGATGCCGTTTTATGGCGGCTTGCATTTTTTTTGTTTAGTGCATTACCGGCACCAACCGAGAGTTTGGTTTCACTTGATAAAAGAATGGAAAAATGTATGTTAACAAGTTCCGATATTATAAATGTAATATTCAATTGTTTCTTTACAGACAATTTTATATTATCTGTTGTATTTAATATTAATTTTACAGTCTAACATTTCAAAGTCTACTTGTTTTCAGTGAGTGATGACGTCAGAGAAAATACTCCACATTCATTTGTTTTGGTTAAAACAATAATGCAATCAATTAAAAATAATTCAAGTAGGGAGTATTTTAAAAACAAAACTTTAAATATATATATTAATCAATAACATAAAATAAAAAGACTCTGCTCACAACACATAGATCACCTGCAACCCCCCACTTTCCAGTCTCCGTCTCCCATGGTCCCTTTAAAAACTACAATTCTCAACAGTTCCTGGTCCGTCTTCAGTGTTAATCCCCCGTGGTTACTTCCTGGACTCCCTCGCTGGCCCTATTTTCCGTCTGCTACATGAGTTACTTACCTCAACCAGCTTACCAGTGCTTTGTTTACTCTCCAGACCTAAGTGACCGCACTCATGTCTGGTGGATGCTTTCCTTGGAATACTCAATTCATCTCAACGTTCTACGACCCTCTGGATCTAGCACAGATCCCCTGGAGCAGGGGTGTCAAACTCATTTCTCACAGAGAATTTTGTGTAATCATGTGGAGTATTATGTTATAATCATTTGAGTATTACGTGTAATAAGTGTGTGATAATTGTGTACAGAGGATCAAAGACAGTCCACCATTGCAGGAGGCGAACGACTCACGTCAGACATGTGGGTCACCCAAAAAGCCAGAGGCAAATAGAACTACACCCCAGCTAATTTGCATTTTTAAGAACAGATATAAGACCGGGTCAGGAGGAAGAGTACGTGGGCCGACGCATGATGACGGGGGCTTAACGTTGTGTAATGCAGTTAGAACCACCCAGATATATCTGTGATGTGTTATTCGTGAGTTTTCAGTAAATATTTGGACTTCAAGCCCTCTCCTGTCTTCTCTGGAATTATTATATATTCACATCAGTGCGCATTATTCAAAGTAGATATTGATCTACACCATCAGATATATTGATTACTTGTCATTAGGAGATTCCTGAATTGCTGAATTTTCTTCAGCTGAAATTCTTAAAATGTACTTTTATGTACAAATGTAAATATGAATTCCCAGCTGCTTGATTTACTACTTATAACAGTTAAAATGATTTTGATTAAAGAGATGACACTAAGGTTAGGAGCTAAGTTTATTACTCTCAATGGTTTTTATACTGGTAGCCACAAGAAATTACAATTACGCAATAAGTATTTTTGCAATCCAAATAAACGAATTAAATTTGAGTGAGAGAGAAGCATGATAAACCACACCTTAATAAACAAGTTTTCAAAAATCTGACAAAAATAGGCGGTTTATTTAAACTAAAAAGGAATGTGTTTTAATTGAAGTTCTATTCACAATATATAAAATGAAAGTTAAATGTTAAACGCTTCTTGGTTATAAATGTAAATGAATTATTTGAAATTAAAAGACATTTTCTTTACCGTCTGTCAGTGCATCTGTTCAACATTCTAGCCCAGAGTCCTCAGTCATGATCCCAGTGCACGGAAGAGCAAGCCTCCATTCCTCTACATTCTCCAGATGTGGATGGAAACTTCCGCAGAGTGAATTCTGAGCACTGGGTCTGACGAGCTGAGCACTGTCTGTCCCTTCATTCACCTGTCTCTCTCAATCTATGGTGTGGCTTGAGTCATGACTGGGCACTGGTGCCTAGCACTGAGGGTGATGAACACATCCCTGTCATCTTCTGCCACATTCCTGCAGGACAATAACATGTTTCTCATTGTCTTCTGTGGGATTCTAAAGTGTGCGTTCACAAGCTAGTGTGGTTGTCTGGCTGGCAGACTGACTGACATGGCAAAGGGAAGATGTCTTTCAAGGCATTGTGGGCCCACTGTGAAACACCCCACCAAGTGACTCTCTGATGATGTCACAGTCGATGCACAATAGAGGTTTTGTGACACAGATGGTGTCATTCATGTCGCATACGTTTCTTCGCTTCGGGATAAATAAAGAAGACTGTGTGGCGTGGCACTCCACATAAACGTCAGCAACACAGAGAAAGACAGAATAAGTGAAGTTTCTCCCTTAAATCCACAAATCTTATCTTAATCCACAGTTTCCAATAAATTTTAATGGACACCTGTTTAAACGTAATGGCTTAATGGAGGTTTAAAATAGTTAGCATTTAACAAACACTGTAACAAAGAGTAGATTCAACCAAAAATACATTCAACAGAAACAAAACATACATAATACAATAAAAAAAAAATCCTACTTCCTGTTACCCTGGCTCCAGGAAAACTCTCCTATACAAAGACATTTTTAGGCTGTGATTTTCCTAAACTATGTTTCAGATATGCCAAGTTGGTTGATACATGAAACAGTCTGGATGGTATGGGGGAATTAGTTGCATAATATAATGTTCCTCATGTCAATATAAGTTATCAAACCAACCCCCAGTGATGGACAAAGTACACAGACCATGTACTTGAGTAAAAGTTGGGATACCTAGAGTAAAATATTACTCGAGTAAAAGTGGAAGTGCTCCCTTTAAACGTCGACTTGAGTAAAAGTATAAAAGTACTTGACCTCAAATGTACTTAAGTATCAAAAGTAAAAATTATTTGGTGTAATGGTGTTTCAATGTCTAATCATGTCCTTTATAAACTTAAAACATGGTAAAAAAAAAAGCCCACTAACACCACTCTGAAAATACAATGTTTTCTATTTGTGGTATCTAGTACTGATATCTTTTGAAATGATCATAAGCACTTCCTTCTTCTTCTTCTTCTTCTTTTACTTTCGGCTGTTCCCAGTTTAGGGGTCGCCACAGCAAATAATCCGTTTCCACCTAACTCTGTCCTCAGTATCCTCTACTAACTTCATGTCCTCTTTCAGCACACCCATATATCTCGTCTTTGGTCTTCCTCTTGACCTCTTGCCTGGCATCTCCATCTCCAACATCCTTCTACCAGTATAACCAGTATCCCTCCACTGCACATGTCCAAGCCATCTCAACCTGGCCTCTCTGACTTTGTCTCCAAAACAACCAACCTGAGCTGTTCCTCTGATGTGCTCGTTCCTAATCTTGTCCATCCTCGTCACTCCTAAACTGAACCTCAACATCCTCATCTCTGCTACTTCCATCTCTGCCTCTTGTCTCTTCCTCACTGCCACAGTCTCCAACCCATACATCATAGCTGGTCTCACTACTGTTCTGTACACCTTTCCTTTGATTCTTGCTGACACTCTTCTGTCACACAACACCCCTGACACTTTCTCCATCCACTCCAACCTGCCTGCACTCGTCTCTTCACCTCTTTTCCACACTCCCCGTCACACTGGACTGTTGACTCCTGCACCTTCTTGACCTCAGCCCCTGTAACCTCACTGTTCTATTTCCCTCCCTCTCGTTCAAACACATGTATTCTGTTCAAAAGCACTTCCTACAACATGGAAACCATGTGATTAGTAACAAATACTGTGGGGGAAACCACATTAGACATGTATAACTTATTTTAACCAGTCACTGGTTATGCAGGTACAGTACGTTGTTGAACGTAAAAGGAAACGGTTTTAGGAAAGTAGTTGAGTAAAAGTAAGGTTTTCCACTTCGAAATGTAGTTAAGTCAAAGTATAAAGTCTCACAAAACAGTGATACTCAAGTAAAGTACAGATACGCTAAAAAATTACTTAAGTACGGTAAAAAATTACTTGTACTTCGTTACTGTCAACCGCTATCAAGCCCCATATCTCTATGATATTCCTAAACTGAGATAGAGATGTGCCATATTGGCTGCTATGGTAGCCAGTTTGGTTGCTATGGAGGAGTAAGTGACCTAATATAATGTTCCTCTTGTCAATACATGACATCTCCATTCAAAATACAAAGTTTTACTGTTCTTTTACCAATTAAAATAATTTTTTGTTGGATTTTTTCCCTGTTAATTATATCGTTTATAGTTGTATTTTTAAAACTGTTTTGTAGATAAATGTACAGTTTTTTTTTGTAAATTGAACAAGTTTTTAATGTGATTCAGCTGTGATTTCATTCACTGTAAATTTGTTTACATTATGTGTCCGTAAAGTTGCCACAGTATTTTTTACAGGAATTAGGTAAACCGAACCAACTCCCATATCTATATGATATTCCTAAGCTGACATAGTGATTTTCAAAATTGACTGCTGTGGTAAACAGTCTGATTGCTATGGAAAAACCTGACACCTTGGTGTAAATTAATTTTTCACTTAGCTTTATATAAATCAACCCCAATGTCTCTACTGCAGGGGTGTCAAAGATACGCCCCGCGGGATGATTTTGGAGAGAGAGCGAGATATATGGAGAGAAAACAGGGAGTTCACTGTGAATAGAATTACAAACATAAATTGCAAATTAATTGCTTTTCTAATAAGTTGTTTTAACTATGTATTTAGCCTTGCGTGTCTCCGCCTCGCAGCAGTGTGTTAATATGTCGGGTCTATTTTTTCTCGCGGAAGTATACGCGCAGTGAATACATAGAGTGTCTCTATGCGCCTCTGACTTCGGTTTCACCGTTACTGTAAATAACGGTGATTCGGTCTGTCTGCTGGAGGCAAAACCGGTAACAATATCATCGCTGTTGTGCTGCTAAAAGCTTGTTTTTTTAAAGTAGAAACTTTCTGAGGCTGAAGTTTCAGTACGAAGCTAAAGTTATCAGAGTCAGGTTTTGTGTGGAAAAGAAAACAGTAATCGGTAAATTCAGTATAATTGTTTATTTTATGCTATGTTTATTTAAAACTGCAGTGTAATGTTGCTTGATTCCTTTAAAAAAACTTTACAAGAGAGTTATTCCTACTAACCAACTGTTTAGTTTTGTAGTTAAACTGGGAGCTCAATATGAAGTTTCTGGTTTTTCAAGAACTGTTTTTGTTTTTTTCTGGAAATATTTGTTCATCAAAATGTTTTAGTTTCAGAATATGTTTTTTTTTTTTTTTTTTTGTAGACAAAAAAATAGTATAAGCTGTATTTAATGAATGAATCAATTAAGGCAATCAATGATTATTTTCCATGATTTGTCTGGTCCAGGCCCCAGAAGCTCAGACTGTGTACAATGCGGCCCCTGAACTCATATGAGTTGTCACCCTTGCTCTACTGCGTTCCATTTAGATTAGACATTGAAATTTATGGCGCAAACTGGGCCGAGCTTAATAAATATATGCTAATTCACACGCAATGATTGGCCAAACATATACATACGTTTTTCAATGGTAGCCAATGAGGTTGACCCTTCCAATGGCCTTGAAATAGATGAGATAAAAGTGACGATTTAAAAACACATTTAAACCCCATCAAAACCACTGTAGTATTTAAAAAATCGCACGTCCTTGAGATGTACATTGGTCACTAACTTTCGATGCAGATCCAACTTTCTGAGTCCTTGAATTAACAAGAGCACTATGCAGTGTAATGATCTGAGCAATGAAGATGCCTGGCAGCTGGCCACCAGCAGGTGGCAGCACATTTCCATCAAACTTGTCAATGGTTCAATTTTGGTTCAGTTGTCACTTTACTCAAAAGTCACTTATGCATTTCTTCTCAATTAAATTGTCTGCAAGACTCTAGTCCATCAATAGTGCACGGTCCCCCCCCCCACCCATTCGCTTTCACACTCTCAGACCTATTTTTTTACAGCATTGCCTCAGACAGTGACAACTCAGTTAAAGATGAGGATGACTTCCTGTAAGTAATTATTTCAAGATAGTTTTTATTAAGAGAAGATGGGGAAATATGTGCTTTAGGCATTTTAACTGTAGTTCTAATTAGTTACAGTAAAATGTTACGGAAACTTTTTATTATGAAATATTTCGACCAGGTTAATATATATAGCTGCTGTAAGCTTTACTGTGTGTAATTTAGAGGGTCATTGTTTTTCTGAAAGTGTTTATGAGTGCCATGCGACGCGATATTGACCGGATGGTGTGAGTATAACGTCTTGTTTATACTTCGAAAATCCAATTGCCCTCGAAAAATTGCCCTCTGTGAAGGGTCTCCATTTACACAACTCCTGGTTGACCTTAACTTTGTGTCAAGCCGCACAGAACATAAACTCTTCCGATATGAGAAAACTGCAAACATTACTTGGGAGCCGCCATGGTAGATAGAGAGAGGGTACGCATGTTCACAATATATTTTAAAGTTCTGCTTTTTTCCAAAAACTTGTATTGGGCAGAAATCATTCTGCAGCTAGCCACTGGGGGGTGATCTATGTGGTTTGCCTTAACTCCACACTTGGTTTAGATGCTTTCTACTGAGCTTTCTATCAATAGGTGTTTCCTTAAGTGGGTCATGACACGTTTGAGCCTTTTAGTAGCTTTATAAATGATTTATAAGAGTAGATTGAATCAAAAATCCAAACAAGGACGTTCCAGAAAAAAAAAACAAGTTTGTTTCTTTTAAAAGGTTTTTTTTTCCCGCACCATTTTTTCTCCCCCGAGAGTGTTGTACTATCCACAAAGCAATGCCTTCTCTCGTGAAACCCGGAAACAAACGCATGAGACTCAAACAGAGGAGCATTAGTATATTTGGAGCAGCCAGTAAGAGCCAGTGTTATATTTGGCAGCCATCTGAGGTTTCGTATTAGTCTTTTTGACGAAAATGATTCTAGTTTTAGTCGCATATTAGTTTTAGTCATATATTTGATTACAAATGGTCTTTTAAGTTAATTTAGCTCTTAAAATATAACAAATGCTGAATTTGAATTTATTTCATGAATTAATGCTCCATTTCACATTGTGAATAGGCTTTTCATCAAAAAATATAATAATACATATATAGGATCTACTCCTTTTTACGATTTTATTCAAGAAATAGCATGACGAATTCATTGCCAGCTTAAAGTTTAGCACGTAACCAAAATAAACTTTTAGCAGCAAACGTCCGTTGCAGTCTATGGTCTTTTCTCTTGTGAGCCTGTGTGTTTTTACCGCAGTTCTTCGGGGTGTGTTAGCAGCAGATATAAATTCGTTGTTTCCCACCACCAGGTCCTTTTGATGATGTTTTGTTGATGAAAACAAAAAAAAACGAAAATTGTTTTATTTGTCACCTGGAGAGTTGGGACTGCAGATGTCTCGTGCTCTGCTCAATGTGTGCGCAGCACGGCCGGTGGTGTGTGCGACCAGACAAGGATAACAAGTGCCGCTAGATACAATAACAGATTCAATGACAGATTACAGCCATAAATCATTTACCGCTCATTAACATTTTCGTCATAATGGAGACATATTTAGCTCGTCAGCGTTTCGTTATCATCACGATTAAAAGGTTCGTCAACTACATATTTTCATCATCAAACAAAAAATGCTCTGATGTCATGACACAGTTAAGTATCACAGCAGTCGTGGATTTTAAGCGGTACGACTTTAGACAGAATCGCAGAGAACTGTGACTATGTTCTAAAAGTGCGTCTCGAAATCAAACACATGTGAGAAATGTGTTAAAAAACAGAGCGGGGGTCACGTGTGCCAGACCGAGGAGCAAGAGCGGGATTTTAAAGTTTTTCTTTAATCTTTGGGGTCCAAATAAAGCAAAAAGAAGCTCAATTTGAGCAAAACCACTGTGTTTGTTACTGTGTTTGCTGCCCTGGAGGTGTTTTTCTCATTGGCTGCAGGCGTTCACAGACATTATTTCAGTCAGAACACATTTCACTGCACGACTGCGACTCGCCGACTGATCCAGATATTTATAGGTTGTATAACGTGTCCTACAAAGATCCTACAGACGATTACAGCCTCATTCGATGTTGCTTTATAAGACATTGACCGCTCAGTATTGAAGTTGCTCGTAATGAACCACTCTATTCCCAATCATATCTACCATGAGCGTCAGACAGTAACTTTGCACACATAACATAAATATGCAAATCCATAACCAATAGTTGAGCATCAGACGTGTTTTCATAAAGAATAATCTTAGTCATTTGAATTGATTTGATATTTATTTGTACATCTGTCCCACGAGATTGGAAGGTTTTTGCTTTAAACATTGACATATTTTAAAAGTCAGGTCTGATAACTCCAGTTGTGCTCTGAGGAGTTTCTAGTAGAGTTTGGGTGAGAAGCTGTTGTGCAAATACAGTATTTCTCTCATTTCCTCTCAATGGTCAAGAGCTTCCTTCATCTTTGCTTTCCCCTGTTTTATTTTTTCTTCCTTCACACATACACGAAGCAATCCCCTTTCCAATTGTCCAGAGATCTTTAATCCATCTTCAGATCGGCTTTATGCAGTGCGGCTCTAATAGGATCGCTGGTATTAACCTCTGGGACAATGGTGCCAGCTGTCACAGAGCCCTCTATCGGCCAGGCTGAAGAAGAGGATGAGTGTTCCTGGGAGGGACGGTCCCAGATGGAGACCAAACGGCAAGCTGCCTGTGCGTCTGGACAGGGAGATGGACTTTAACAGTGATCTACATTGGATTGACATGCGTTCTGTCTTGGAAATATCTTCGTTGTAACTCGTTCAGCATCTTTCTCCGCATGTTTTTGGGTTTTCGGACCCGTGGTACGTTTTTGCTCTTGGGTCCAGGTGTTTGTATGGCTGTTTGATTGGGCAGAACCCGTGGAAGTGTCAGCATGGCGCTGGGTGCTGTGTTTAGCCGTGTTAAAAATGTTTGCCAACAGAATGGGCTCCTCATCTTATCAGTGTTGGCTGTGGTCATCGGATGCCTGCTGGGATTCTTCCTGCGCTCCAAACACCTCTCGGAGCAGGTGAGTGCTCACCTGTTGTCAACATTTCTAGATGCCCAATGCTCTCCAGTGTAACCAGTGGTTAGATTGTTTAATGATAAAGTTTGTTAACTTTTTGAATATTTCTGAATAAAGTGAAAAGCTCTTTCTGGTGGAAACACGTATTATGAAAGTCAATGTTTTCAACGTTATTCAGAATATTGTTTATGACTTTAAAATGGGGGATGGGGGCATTTAGTCTTTAGATTAAAGATACTAGTACCTCAGACCATTATAGCTGTTATAAAGTATGGTGGTATTAACAGCTATTGGCTGCTTTGGATCAATGAACACAAGTGTCGGCAGATTTAGCCACAGGCTTCTAGAGGAGAGCAAAACTCTCATCAAAGGCCATCTGTGATTTTAAATTTAGAAGTGAAAAATGTCGAATCAAATTTAAAAAATTTCCAAACAGTTGGAGAACTCTGTATTAAAACTTTATTTGTATTCATTTTAATTTGTGTAGAAGGAAGTCCTTGTTTTCAGCCCCATCCTGGAAAATCCTCCAGGAGTCGCTTACTTTGTTATAAATAAAAATACTGGTGGTGCATCTAAAATGGCTCCAAGTGAACCCATGGCATGATTATATTTGGCACGAAGTTACCGCTGACAGGATTTATGCTACTAAAATACAGATTTTAATAAGCATTTTATATGTTGCAGCTAATTTTCTCAAAGTTTTTCTCAAATTTTGCATCTTCTTCAGTTTCTGAGGACAGATGAAAATCTCAGTTTGAATCCCGTTGCTGCATTTACAAAGGATTTTCATTTATTTCTACAAAAGGAGGAACAAAATATCGAGTTTATTTTTTATGCACGTCTAATTTTGTTTGAATAATTCTTTAACATTGACTTTATTTCACTGTGTTTCAAACATCACTGTGTTTGTCTTCTATGTGATAAATTAAACTTTTACGCAGACAACCAATGAATTATAAAGTGGAATCATGAAAATGTACAGAAACTTTTCCATACTTTTGTAGGTAGAGGGATCATCATAAAGCAAAATGTTGAGACTTTCACATTTTCAGTGATAAACATATGTTTATTTCATACTAAAGTATAAACTGTGGCAGTTTTTCATACTAAAATAAACTAAAATAAAACCCAATCTTAACATAAACTGGCACTGGTGCATCATCAGTAGATGTTTTGTCTGGATTTAAATGTGTTGGCACCTCTGATTGCTTCTGAAAGCTACTTATGTCTGTGGGAAGCAGAGCACATAACCTCTCTCTAATACAGAGCTGTGTGCTTTTTAAAAGTGACTACACACCCACCGGCCACTTTATTAGGTACACCTGTCCACCTGCACGTAAATGTAAATTTCTAATCAGTGCATTAATCAATGCATTTTGATGGCGAAGACGATCTGCTGCAGTTCAAACCAAGCATCAAAATGGGGAAGAAAGTGTGATTTAAATGAAAATGAATGTGGCATGGTTGGTGCCAGACTAAAAATTTCAAAAATGTACTGGGATTTTCGCAGACAACCATATCTGAGAAAATATCCAGTAAGCTACAGTCCAAATGCCTTGTTGATACCAGAGGTGAGAGGAGAATGGTCGGAGTGGTTGGAGCTGATAGAAAGGCAACAGTAACTCAAAGAGCCATCTGTTACAATCGAGGTCTGCAGAAGAGCATTTCTGAACGCACAACACTTGAATCCTTGAGGCGGATTGGGTACAGCAGCAGAAGACCACACCAGGTGCCGCTCATGTCAGCTAAGAACAGGAAACTCAGAAACGTTGGACAATAGAAGATTTGATCTGCTGGGTCTTGATTCGGGCTTTAGGGTCAGAATGTGTATCCATGGTTCAGGCGGATGGTGGAGATTTAATGGTGTGGGGGGTATATTCTTGACACACTTTGGGGTCCGTGTCATAAAGCTTGAATCATCTCACACTGATTTCTTGAGTTCACTGTACTCAAAATGTCCTCCACAGTCACCAGATCTCAAACCAGTAGAGCATCTTTGGGATGTGGTGGAATGAAAGATTAGCATCATGGATGTACCACTGACAAATCTGATGTAATGCTCTCATGTCAATATGGAGCCAACTCTCCGAGGATTGTTTCCAGAACCTTGTTGAATCTATGCCACAGGGATGAAGGCAAAGGGAAAAAACAATATTTAATTGTTCAACTTAACTTTGTTTGTCATAAAGTGAAATCAAACTTCTGTTTCTGTGCTTTTTTTCCTCTGTAGGAGGTGAAATACTTTCAGTTTCCTGGAGAGTTGCTCATGCGGATGTTGAAGATGCTCATTCTGCCCCTGGTCGTCTCCAGGTAAAAGGATTTTTATTCTGGCAATGTAGGAAAAACCCAGTCACATAAGTTTGGTTGACGTGTGATTTTTAAACTCAACATACAAACCCCTGGCAACAAACTAGAGTACACACCTAAAAGAAAAAGTCCAAATCGAGGCCAAAATGTGCATTCATTACTTTACCGTATACAACAGATTTATTTATTTAGTGTTTTCATGTAAAAAGGTACAATATTTAGAAGAAATGTGATGGGTCTACTCATTTTTGCTTGGAGATACGAAGAAAAATTCAAGAAACGAACGACCACAAGTACTTCTCCTCTATTATCCGCTTGTTTAGTCTGATGTCGTGCTGCGCTTCCAGGTCCTAGCGCTCCTATCTTCCAGTGCAAAAAGTGCAAAAAGGGTCTAATACGCTTCAAAACACTTGAAATCAGTTTTAAATCTAGCGAAACATTATGTACAGATAATTGGTAATAATGTGCTATAAAAGAAATAACGTTTATAAAGTGGAAAGTGCTGTTCTGTAGCGCAAGTTAGAGAAACCCAGTGACGCGTTCTCAGAAGTGTCTCTCCAGTACGCTTGGTACTGTCTGCGCTTGTGCTTGAAACCGTGTTGGTGTCAGTAATTCGTGAAATATCTTGAGAAAGTAAACTTTTATACGTAGTACCGTAATGTTTTCTGCATCCGTTCCACCTCCTCCGACACATCGCTTCACTCAAGGTAAGGTTTCACATTTGTGTACATATTACGTATTTTGCTTGTGTTTTATTCTGTTTTATTATCATTTATTACATTAACAATGTGTAGATTTAAGGATTGAAGAAACGTTACTTGTTTTTTCAACTTATTCTGTAGTTTCTGAGAGCCGTTGCACGGATTTGGTGTTTTACATGTAAAACTTGCTTTGAGATACGAAATGTTTGAGGAATGGATTATTTTCGTATCTCGGGATACCACTGTAAATGGCAAATTAAACAAAATGCCCCCCTGCTTGAAAACAAATGTCTTATATTTTTGTTTAAGTGCCTATTTCTACCATACTGGTCAGTGGAGAGCACTGGGTTGTTGATACCATCCTTAGGTCCTTTTCTAATGATTGCTCAGTTGAGACGGACCTTTAGATACTGAATGAACGAGGAGGAACTGCCACTAGTGGAGACCTTCACAAAACAGCTGTGCAGATGGGGTTTGAGCGTCGTGTTGTGTTCCTCTTACCGTTATTTTGTTTCACTTGCAAAGTCTTTATGGCAAAAAACCCCATCACCTCCTCAAAAAAAAATCTCTTTTTTTTTGATCCTGTGTGAGACGGCGAGGAACAAATTTAGCAAAAACACGCCTCTTTTGCAAATCCTCAGTCAACCACGTTTAAAGTTTCAAAATCGTAGTTTTTAAAATTAGCCAAAATGACTTCAAATTAAAATTAGCCAAATGGTTTCAAAACATATGGAATAATAGACATTACTGTAATTTTCATAAACAATTCTGCAGCATTAAACATATGGAAACACTGCATGACCAAAAATAGGTGAAAGCCTTCTATTGTATAATTAACATGCATATTGCTGCATTTACTCCTATTGCTACGCATTTGCTAAACAACTCTGTGTAAAGAGGCATCTCGAGGTCATGGGAAATTTTTTTTGAGAAGTCTCTCTGATAAGGGTCAAATCACTGGCATTAAGCAGAGAAAACATCTGACGAGATGCAGAAACGACTAAAATTGGGTTAAGAACGGTCCAAGACATTATTATAAAACTGAAAGGATACTAGGAACTCATCGTCTTCGAGGAAGTAATCCTGTACGCTCATGATTGACGAAAAACACAAGCAGTTCTCCGCTAATAGAAAAGGCCAACCTGAAATATGGCGAAAAGGACTCTGGAGCAGTGGTAGAAAGTCATGTGATCTGATGAGTCCAGATTGACCCTGAGTGACGGGTGCATCAGGGGAAGTGGAGAGGCAGATGAAGTGATGCACCAATCATCTCTAGTACAGGCATTGGGCGGTGCCATGATCTGGTGTTTGCTGTGGTTGCTCAGGTCTAGGTTCAGCAACAGGAAGTGCTCAGAGAAGTGGTCAGGTGACTCCATGAATCTACTGAATACTGTTTCTAGCAATGGATTTCTTCTTCTGTGGTGGCACAAGCACATTCCAACATGGCAATGCCAGGATTAGTCAGGCTCAAATAATGAAAGATGAAATCTTAACTTCATTGAGAACTTTGGGATGTGCTCTATGTGTGTGCAAACTTTTTAGTGTATTTTAATACATCCTTATTTCCCCTTTTCCTAATACATTTTTGGGGGCTTGGGAACAGGGAGTAAATTATGGCACCCATTTATTTACAAAAACAACAAATTTGTACACTTTAAATTAATTGAAAATGAAGCGTTATATGATTTATTTGGAAAAATGTACTCCTTGAAAATGTAGCACCTCTGAAATATTTTTATGATTATTTCTGAGTGTTTAACGACTTGAGTCATGAATAAACTTTTGCCAAACAACATTACTCCATGCTTTTTCAACGTCTTGACTGGTTTCAAATGAATAATACAGCGTTATAATCAAATGGTATGCTAGAGCTTATCCTGAAGCAGCGCCTGTGTCCTGTCCTCATTTCAATGCCATCTGCCTCACAGCAAAAGCGGAGACCAGATTATCAGATGAGCTGACTGCCTACAATCTAAGTCACGGGCGCTTTTCTTATCCCTGTGTGCATTTCTCTTCTATATCAATAATCGGATATTTCTAAAAATGGCTGACTTCCTGATCATCTCCCTTATCGACAGCTCGAGCTGCACCTTTGACCGCTCACACTCTGAACACGGGGGGATGAGGGGCTTCAGGATCAGATGATAATGCTCAGATTATCTCTAAGGGAATGTTTACAGTGTTTGAGATGCTCTTGCACTTCCATTCCACTCAACAATGAGCAATTCCGGCTTTACTGTAGCATGGAATATCTGATATAATGGTTTGAAAACTCACACTTACAGTCTTTGTATAGTCCCCCGCCGTCAGAAAAATCCCACTGCTTCATCTTTACATCCCACCCCACCCCCCACCAATTTTTTTAAAGTTTTACCAATTGTGGAAACTATGCAACTGTTCTTCAACTCTGAGCCAGGTAAAAAAAAATGGCTCAAAAAGTCCAAATTTTAAGATACAAAAGTCAACATTTTTGGATTAAAAGACAAAATTTGGAGATAAAAAAAAAATTCTGACATACAATTTTGAGTTTATGGTAAACTTTTTTATCTCAAAATTTCGACATTTTTCTAAAAATGTCAACTTTTAATCGCAAAAGTTTGACTTTCAATCTCAACATTTTTACTTTTTTTGTTTTAAAATTTTTACCTTTAATCTCAAAATTTTGACTGTGAGCCATTTATTTATTTCCATATCACAGTTTGTTCTTTAAGAAGGATTGTGCTTTTTTCACAGCATCTTTGGCAAACTCCTGTGTTGCTTTTTTATTTCTATGTGTTAGCAGTGTGCTCCCTCCGCACCATAGGGCCCTCCTTTCATTTAGATTCTGTCGTAAACTGGGAGCTGACGCGGCTGTATCTCATTTCTGCAAATCAGCTTGAATTTTTTGGAAGCAAATAGAGAGTCTTTATCCTTGGTTGTCATTTTCACTGTGTTGGTTTGTCAAAGACATGAGGTGAAGCTTTGTAAAACTGTAAAGTTGAGAACTGCTGAAACTGAACATATTTGCAGAGGTTATCTGTCTACATACATATCTACATATAGAAGAACATACCAATTAAATGTTAAAACTTCGATAATGGCATTGAAACTAAATAGGAAAAGTAATCGGAAATATCTTCATGATGAAACATTATAGAGAAATGGTTTGTTCATGTTAATCATAGTAACAAATTAAAACCTGCATGACATAACTGAGAGCTCCCTAGAAACCAAACTGTTTGCATAGCAACTACATTTTCTGGACTCTGGAGCTTTGGTAAATGATAAAGACATGGTGGTTGGTTTACATAACTTATAGTGATGAAGGAAAAATATATTAAATAACCGACCATAGCAACCTATATTCTTTAACACTATCTCAGCTAAGGAAACTCATAGCGGTTGGTTTATATTACTATGATTGGAATGGCTAACTTTGTATGATGCCAGCGTAGCAACCAAAAATAGTATCTTGGCATCCATTCAATTGGCCCTTTTGCCTTTATTAGGAACCAATGGAATAGTGTGGAGACAGGATGAGATGTGGGTAGAGAGAGGGGGAAGGTTAGGAAATGAAACGGTTGGGTTTAAGGCAACATCAAGGTTTGTGCACAAAATTGTCAATTGTGCCCTTCCGTTGATGTCCGGGGTGTGAATTGTGGTCCTGAACGATCTTTGTTTAAAGGCCCATGCCCTTCATCAAAAGACCTCTACCTCTCACACAAACGTGCTAATGTTTGTGAAACCAGAACAAATCTGTGCCCCAAATCAAATCCAGTCCTCCCATCTTTATCATTGTGAAGTGTTTACACTTTAATACATCGCGGTCAGTAAAATGAGAATCTGTTCCGAGCATAAATCAAGACCAATAATCCTCTGATGCTAAAAAATGCTTTAAGACATCTCTTCATTTTTCATGTTGGATGCTGTTTTTGCTGTTGCGCAACGGCTATATGTCTGTATGAAAAGCATCAATTGACCTTTAGTAAGATTAATTTTTTCATCCTCTTTGCAAGAAAGAGAGGGATTTTAAATGAGGAATAAAAACGCACATAAACATTGAAACCACCTGCAAACTCTGCTTTGTCAGTTCAAAGTGAGTATCCAAAGGGAATACTGACAAACTTATTTACTCGCTTAGAATAATACGAGATAAATCGATGAAACAAAACAACAGCAGAACCTCCTGAGCAGACTGCTCAGATCGGCTGGAGCTTGAGTGTTCAAGGCTTTAAATGAGTAGTGTTTTATAATCAATGCAGTATTTTATAAGAAGCCAGTGCGGTGAGGATAGGATTGGTGTGATGTGATCATATTTCTTTGTTTTGGTGAGGACTAGCAGCTGTGAATTGAACCAGCTGTGGTTTATTTAAGGAGGAAGCTAATAAAGCATTACAGTAATCTATTCTGGAGCTCAAGAAACCGTCGACTAACTTTGCCAAGGAGAACATGTTCTGCACCTTTGAGATGTTTCTGAGGTGGAAGCATGCAGTTTTAGAAACATATGAAAAACGTTAGATTGCTATCAATCAGAACTCCAGAAGGTTTTTAACTAATGAGGAGATATTAATAGTATAATCACGAGCGCCAGGTTTACAAAAAAGGATTTTGGGTCATTTTTTTAGAGCCAACAAGCAATATTTCAGTTTTATCAGAGTTCAGCATAAGAAAGTTATCTCAAGTAGAGACTGAAGCTATTTTTTTCGAGGTCTTATTGAGTGCAAACAGAACAAGATTTTACATAGCACATGCTAAAAATGGCAGTGTAGCACCACATACATGGCAGTGGTGCCCAATGAATCAGTTGTTGGGAAGGCCACTGGGCAACAGTGGAGAATGTGCAGGAGCTCGCTCGTCGTTTTATGATCTTGAATAGTGTATAGGAACTATGACCATACCACTGGTGGGGCTTTTTCTCAGCGCTCCATCCTGATTGAGTTTAGGTTAGGTGATTATTGTGGTGAGGACTTATAGTGCAGCTCTTCTTTGAGATAGCCCATCTTTGAGATGTTAAAGAAGAGCATGGTAAGTGTATTTGTATAGCACATTTCAGTAATGCAAAGCACTTTAAATAAGAATAAAACAGAAATGTAATAGCGTCCTGTAATTTTTGGGCACTGTTTTTAGCAAAACTTCCACTCACTGAAACTCAAATAACACTAGCTGTGTTTCCATCCAAAGATGTGAATAAAAGTTAGGCGTAAAACTGGAATATTGCTAAAATATGTCGCGCATAAAGCATCTTTTCACTCCAACGAGTCCAAGAGAACATCACTCACTATTAAACTGGCGCCAAAAATCAAAAGAAAAATGGAAGAGAAGAAATTAGGAGAAGGTCTTTTTTTATTTACATGTAGACGAAACCAGTATGTTCAGTAATGTGATCTTGTTTTCGGACATGGGAGACTGCTCTTTGGGAATGCAGCCGGTCGAGTCCCAAAGTTCGGGGGTGATGATCTCGAACCACTGATGACAGCCTTTAGGAATTTTTGAAGAACCAAAACAACATTTCAGATGTTATGCAGTGAAAACACTCTGTTGGTTAGTCCATTAATGCTGCCCCATGTGCCCCAGTTCTGACAGAAAAACCCATTCCCATTGTAGTAGGATTTATCCAGTAAATGTAATTCCATCTACGTTTATACATATTTATCTCACTTAAACAATTGCACAATTTTAAGCGCAATTTCAAAATGTATCTTGCTGTTTCCATCCAGGCTGGAAATGTGATGCATCTGTGTAGTTACAGTAAACACTAAACACAAGGACAAACGTTTTTCACATTGCATGTGATCTGACCCAGTTCAAAGACTTGATCCTGAGGATTAATCTTTGTTATATTTGCTTTATTGAAAAAAATGTGTTGAATTATTTAGTGTTTCTTTATTATTAATTTTAACACTGGATTTTGAGATATCTATATAGTGCTCTTTAGTGTTGTGTAGTTGTGTTGTGTTATTGATGTGTGTTTTGTTGAGAACATTCAGAGTGCAGCTAAAATAGTTTAGGAGCAGTAGTTTGATTTTGTGAATTTAGTTTGGGTATTTGGATTTATGTACAAAGTTTTGAGAAAACAAGAGACACTTGAGAAAAACTGTAAAAAAATTGGTCAAAATATACAGAAATGCTTGAAATTAAAGCAATTTTGATCTCCTGTTCAACATTGAACAAAATAGATTTTCTAAATTTATCAGAGGGACAGCTCAGGTTGGTTGTTTTGGAGACAATGTCAGAGAGGCCAGGTTGAGATGGTTTGGACATGTGCAGAGGAGGGATAGTGGTTATATTGGTAGAAGGATGTTGGAGATGGAGATGCCAGGCAAGAGGTCAAGAGGAAGACCAAAGCTGAGATATATGGATGTGCTGAAAGAGGACATGAAGTTAGTTGGTGCAAGAGTAGAGGATACTGAGGACAGAGTTTGATGGAAACGGATGATTCGCTGTGGCGACCCCTAAACTGGGAACAGCCGAAAGTAGAAGAAAAAGAAGAAGATTTTCTACATTTAAAAGTGCTTTTCAGTCTGTACTTCATTTGTTCAATCCATAAAATAAAATGCTGCAATTATATATAAATATATAACAATAAAACAATAAAAACAACAATGAACAAAAAACAAAAAGTGGCTCAATGATTCACAGTCTAGTGCTCATTTTTTTACTGTTGCCAGTGCCATGGGATAGAAACTATTACGTCTGTTTGTTACTCTTCCTAAAGGTAAATCCCAATTAATACTTCTGTGTTTTACTGAAAATATTAATCATAACCCATTATAAAAGACTCTGGAAGCAAGGTTTAAGAAGGTATAATAGAAAATGCGGCTTTATTAAACTTTAAACACTGAAGATGCAAACAGCTGACAAAAACTGCACTGAGGGAAGAGTCAGAGAAAGATGTGGGGGGAGGGCAAAGAGGAGCCACTGGCCAAATCACCAGATCACCCACTGGCCTTTTGAAAGTTCAAAGCAGGAAAGAGAAAGTGAGTTTATCAGCAAATTCATTTAAAGAGCTAGCACATGCAACTTCCTGTTTTTGATGCAACTTCCTGTTTTATCTCAGAACAATAGGTTTCACAATATTTGCAAGCCTACTCCAATGCTCTTGTGTAAAAGCAGATTATTGACCTTTAAGTGGCGTTACTTTGAGCAGCGTAGATGGAGACTGCAAGCTCCGTGATTGGTCAGTTTGGAGCTAAACAAATATCAACATGAGCGATTGATCAAAGAAGTGCTGAAATTGAAGCATCTGAACGACCGTACTTTCAGCAGAGCACAAAGACTGACAGATAACGTATAATATATACTACAGGAAATCAAAACACAAGCAAAACATCACAAATTGGAAGTCCAAAATACTGCTCACTATTGATTACATTAAATGACACTAATGTCAAATCATTTAGTTTTGTATTTTTATTTATTTATTGTAGCCCTGCAATGTATTTTTCTCTGTAGCATCTGATAAATGCTCTGTAGTGTTGTGTAGTTGTGTCGTGTTATTAATCACATTTCGAGTGCACCTAATGCCCGTAGGACTGACAGGAAATGTATAAATTAGGATTTACAGTTCATAGACAGGGTGTGAAGTGTCTTTTAACCCATTCTGAGACAGTGAGTGCAGTGTTGGTCTACCAATGCTCCTTGTAGCAAATGCTTAGTACGTTTCCAGTAGGGTTGGATCGATGGACTATGCCATCGTTCATAGGCGATGACCAAAGGACATTGAGATGCTGAGCCAGGATCATTATCCTACCACCGGAGCGGTAACCCGCTTACATAAACCCACACTACTATGAATGATCTGTGTTATTTGTGTTTCTGTTCGGGTGCATAATTCTGCTTGTGTATGATGTTGCAGGAATGGGGGTCGCTGGAAGTTTGCTGTTTAGGGACTTATAGAAATAGAACTGCGTTGTAATTACGAGTTTGGAAAAGGACATGTTGTATACACACGGACCTGTGTATGCTAATGCGCTATGCTAAGTCAATGTTAAAGTTTGGATCTATTTCAAATATTGTGGCAGTTTAAAATTGCTAGTGTGTTTAATCTTTCTAATGGTGTTTTACTGACATTATTAGCCAATTTCAGCGGTTTTGTGCAATGCTGGGTTGGTTAGCACCACCGCTAATATTGCTATGTCATCATTCCTGCTTTCAGAAAATCGTTGGATCTGTTAACATTTCTTTGTATATTTGCCTTACTTCTTTCATATTTTCATACCCCTCCTCATACCCAAACCCCCCTGGCAAAGATCATCCAATCAGATGTTTCACATTAGACATTGTTGACGGTACAACTGCTCACCATCGCCCAACCCTAGCTTCTAATGGAGGCTGGGTAGAAAGAGATCTGCAGTCCTTGTGTGAAGCTCTTCATGAGTGTATTCAGGAAATATCGTCTCTCTTGAGCCTTTTCATGTTTATGTTTCAGGATCATCTCTACGTGAACTTTAACAATGTTCTCGCGGATGATTTGAAGCATAGTGTTGAATGCTGAGATGTATTCCACAAAGAGCGTCCGCACATAGCTGCACCAGATGTAATAGTGTAGCGTCAATTGTGGCTCAGTTTGCTCTGTGTGCACCTTGATGGAGGTACGGGGGGAAGGCTTCTCTTGGGTGATTTTGGACCAGAATTCCGAAGCACTCCATCACCATTGGAGTAAGTGCCTCTGTTATGTAGTCAGTGATCCTGGGATGTGGTGTTTCTTGGGTAAAGGGACTAATGGTGAGGACTTAAGGTAGGATAAGACAGTACACTGTGCCAGGGACTGGTTGAAAATATTTATGAGGACTCCTTTAGCACACATCCCAGGACCAGCCATCTCTTTGGATTGCCAGTCCATAGCGTACACCTCACTTCATGTTCTTTGAGTTTTTTCTACAGTGGGTTGTGCGGTGTAGCTCGGTGGCACCCTCTGGCCATTTGGCAACAGTCTTTGAGATAGTGGGGGCACAATTCTGAAGCGGACCATTTACAGGAATTTTAAGCAAGAAATTTTTGTATTTTTGGGCTTTTTAAAGAGTTAAAGGCCCCGGAAAAGGCCTTTACAAAATGGTGGGCAGTAACAAAGTAAATTTAATTCGTTAATGAAAGTAAGCAGTTTTTACAAGTATCTATAATTTTTTCAAGTATTTTAATTTGGGGAGACTTTTTACTTTAACTTCACTACATTTCAATCTCAAATATCTTTATTTTATCTAGTCGACTACATTTTGCAAAATCAGTCCGTTTTATTTATGAGTGGTTAAAAACTTAATCGTTTAAGCATGCGCGAGCCACCAATCAGGGTACAGCGCCCTCTGTTTTGGTTGCCACTTGGTGGAATTTCCTCGGCGGAATGCAGTTCAGTGTCAGTTCAACACAGTGTTTTTTGAGAAGCCCGTGCCTTAATAAATGATGGAAGAAACTCCTGAAACTAGTTTCTGTTACGGTAGTCTGATCCGACCAAGTTATATTTACACACATTTAGGTAAAATTTTTTGAAACTGTGTTTAATAGTTTAGAGATTAAAAAGGTTTTTTTTTTTTTTTTTATTGAACTTGAACTATGCTAAAAATTATTTCATTTGATTCTAAAGGAAATTTAGATTGAAGATTTTGAGCTCATAATCATTTAAATAAGTGTCAATTTCATAAGAGCCAAAGTCTTTTCACATATTGTTATTGACCAGTCTGTGGCTCTCGCAGAGTTAGTCTTTGGTAATTCACACTGTAGAGTTCATATTTTTTCATATTTTGCATATTTATTGTTTATACCAGTGCTCATTAAAACAACCATTCATTACAAAAAATAATATTCAAGTTATTTTAATGAGCAAACAACACATACACTCTCAACATATGTGGAGATCTGGAAACACTAAAATAAGGGACTTTTGGAACAGTGTCTTTCTCCAAAACCAAATGTGTGTGGTACTCATCTACCATTTGAAAAATGATCTCAACAGACACGCCCAGAACCACTTGAGTTAACACAAAATGCTCAGTGATTGGATAGTTCTCAGTCTCTTTTCAGATCATGATGACTGTTTTTCGTTCAAACAGGAAGTAGCAAAATGACTGGAATACATTCTGTTTAAAATAAAGTAAATTGTTCAGGTTAAAATTCTTCAAGAAGAGACCAATCTATATTTAGAAAAATGTTCTTACGTTTGTGCCTTTAAAAAGTACAAGTATCATATTTACTTATTTGATGTCAAATATTTACCAGTGTGTGACAATCAGAGGTCATTCAATTTTACACAGCTCTTGATCATTTTGTGAATTTTTATGCCCTGCTGGATTTCCATTTCTTAAAGTAATGATAAAATGTTTTTTTCCTTCACTTAGAACATGAGTTCTGGCCATAACATGATTTCCAAGATATGGAACTGAAGGTCACAACCCTAAGATTTGTACAGAAATGATCTCTATCAAGACACCTGCGAAGTGTGACCACAACATTGTGAAGCTCAATAAGAAATGTTCAAGAGATTGCAGCACTGTTAACAAAGCAAAGAGAAAACACATCATTTCAAATGTGATTTCCAAAAACAACAGAATTCTCTTCCTAAATACTGTCACTTTGATGCCTTCGGGGAGAATCAACTATGTAAATATTTCTGAAACAAAGGAAAGAGTTTCAATGTGAACATGGACAGACTGTATTCTTGTCACATTCGGCTGCGCTAGGTGAGAGACAGACAGACCAGATGCAGGAATTTATTGACCAACACCAAACAATGATCCACAAAGAATTACAGGATAATCCGCACAGATAACAGTCCAATAATCCACAGGCGGGAGACTACAGGTAAACTGAGAAGACAATGGAGGTGAAGTAAGGTGACCCAAAAGAAGAAGAGGATGTGCAGGTATTCTTTTTCAGGGATGTGAACTGATTGAAGGAAGACTTAAATACACCAAGAAGTATGTCCCCAAACCCTTCTTCCCCAAATTTGTATTTGCAAGTGAAGTAGAGTTATAGAAGCTGCACAACGATAGATATTTCTACTCTCCTCAAATTACCACTATGTGTACAGTCAGAATGAATCGATGCAAACCAGATGCTTTGTTGAACCTTTGTTGGATTACAACCGGATTCCAAAAAGTTGGGACACTATACAAATCATGAATAAAAACTGAAAGCAATGATGTGGAGGTGCCAACTTCTAATATTTTTTTCAGAATAGAACATAAATCACAGACCAAAAGTTTAAACTGTACCATTTTATGGGAAAAATATGTTTATTCCGAATTTCATGGTGTCAACAAATCCCAAAAAAGATGGGACAGGTAGCAATAAAAGGCTGGAAAAAGTAAATTTGAGCATAAAGAACAGCTAGAAGACCAATTAACACTAATTAGGTCAATTGGCAACATGATTGAGTATAAAAAGAGCTTATCGGAGTGGGAGGGTCTTTCAAAAGCCAAGATGGGTAGAGGATCACCAATTCCCACAGTGTTGCGCAGAAAGATAGAGGAGCAATATCAGAAAGGTGTTACCCAGCGAAAAGACTTTGCATCTATCATCATTCATTCATTTTCAAACCCGCTTATTCCCTGTCGGGGTCACGAAGGTCTGCCGGTGCCTATCTCCAGCAAACATTGGGCGAGAGGCGAGGGTACACCCTGAACAGGTTGCCAGTCCATCAGAGAAAGCATTGTTCATCCCTGGGTGGGCTTAAACCACCAACCTTTCAGTTAACAGCCGAACACGCTAACCAATTGCGCAACACAGAGACAGCTATCTATCATCATCAACTGTGCATAACATCATCCGAAGATTCAGAGAATCTGGAACAATCTCGGAGCGTAAGGGTCAAGGTTGTAAAACCATACTGGATGCTCGGGATCTCCGGGCCCTTAAACAACACTGCACCACAAACAGGAATGATACTGTAAAGGAAATCACAGAATACATTGTCAGTGAACACAATCCACTGTGCCATCCGCCATTGCCAGCTGAAACGCTACAGTGCAAAAAAAAGCCAATTTTAAGTAAGATTCACAAGATCAGAGGTTTTCACTGGGCTAGGGATCATTTAAAATGGAGTGTGGCAAAATGGAGTTATTTTTGGAAATGTGGGACGCCATGTCATCCGGACCAAAGAGGACAAGGACACATCAAGTTGTTATCAATGCTCAGTTCAGGAGCTGCATCTCTGATGGTATGGGGTTGCATGAGTGCATGTGGCATGGGCAGCTTGCATGTCTGGAAAGGAACCATCAATGCAGAAAAATATATTCAGGATCTAGAACAATATGCTCCCATCCAGACGTCATCTCTTTTAGGGAAGACCCTGCATTTTTCAACAAGATAATGCCAGACCATATTCTGCATCAATCACAACGTCATGGCTGCGTAGGAGAAGGATCCCGGGACTGAAAGGCCAGTCTGCAGTCCAGATCTTTCCCAATTTGGCGAGGAAGGTGCGACAAAGAAGGCACAAGACGATTAAACTGTCAGAGACCTGTTTTAAACAAGACTGGGAGAGCATTCCTGTTTCTAAACTTGAGAAACTGGTCTCCTCTGTCCCCAGACGTCTGTTGAGAAGAAGGGGATATGCCACACATGGGTGAAAATGGCCTCGTCCCAACTTTTTTGGGATTTGTTGACACCATGAAATTCTGAATCAACATATTTTCCCCTTAAAATTGTAAATTTTCTCAGTTTCAACTTTTGTTCCGTGATTTACGTTCTATTCTGAATAAAATATTACAAGTTGGCACCTCCATATCACTGCATTCAGTTTTTATTCACAGTTTGTATAATGTCCCAACTTTTTTGGAATCCGGTTTGTACAAATGATTGCTGTTGTAGGCAAGCTGGAGGACATGCTGGTTACCATTTAGCAGCTGAAATATGAAACCTTTAATGTCAAGCAATTGGCTGCTTGTGTGGTATGAAAGTTATTGAGATGTAGAAGCACCTAAACTAGGGGTGTCAAACTCAGTTAACCCAGGGGCCGCAGGAAGAAGAATCTGGGTGATATTGGGCTGCTATCAAGTTTACCTCAAAATCATTATATAAAAATTCCATTGTTTTCTTTTTTCTTTTCCTTTTAAAGCCCTGACAGCATCTTTATTTTGATATCTGATCTCTATTTTAATATTTAAAATTTTATTAAAATGTTTTAGAAATGTTAAAATTTTCAAACTAGGTTATAATTCCCAGCACATGTCTGACCTTAGTAAAATAGCTATTTGGGGTTCGCATGGATTTCTTTCGGATCTTATCTTCTTTCAGTTATAAATTGTGTTTTCCATTGGTTTCAAATCTCTTTATATATTTTTTGCAAACAAGACACGTTGAGGTGCTCCTGTGCTCAACAAAGAAATACTGCATTTCCCACTTTTCCAGAGATTGTCTGTGCTCATCACTAATCTTTCTCGTCACTCCATGCTTTGAAAACGACATGTTTGGAGCTGTGTAATATATATAATTGCACTTGGCGTCACTGTCAGATTTAGGGTTTAATCAAGCGTTTTGCTGACGCACAGAGACCGCATTATTTAATGGTGCAACCCTAAAATGGGTCCGGGTTACCGGGGTAACCCGGTAACCCGTGACTTACCGGTACTTTTCTTATATCCAGCCACCGGTACTTTTCTTACACGTTGTAAGGTTTTGCCCTACCACGGGTGTTTGTGTTTATTTGTTTATATTTTTTTATTAAAAGAGATTTGATCCCATCTTGTGTGTGCATTTGAGTTCGTTTAACCCCTCCTTTACCATCATGGAGGGTTGCCCCTAACACACGTGCCTTACCGGTACTTTTCTTATATCCAGCCACTTAAGGATCACTTGATTTATTTATTTATTTATTTAGTATACTTGTAATGTTTTGCTGGAAGCAACTTTAAAAAATGTTTAAGTGTTTGAACCTCAAGCGTAAGTTCAGGGGTTTGTGTGTGTGTGTTGGACCCTTGTCTCCCTGTTTTGGATTCTGGCTCTTTCCAATGAATGGAATAGACATCACCCCCCTTACATCTTATGGCTGAATGTCCGCATGTTCCCAATAGAAACAAGGCAGCCAGCCAGACACAGAAGAAAACATGCGATAGCAACGCTGCTGTAACTTTCACTCATCCGATGTCCCGCCCTGAGAGCCACATAATCTCCAGTGATTGGTAGTTTCATCCAGCTCCACACAAAACACTGTAAAGTTCCATTCATATCAAACTCGAGGGCTGCACTGATATTAAACTTTTGTATTAAAGTGGGGTCCACACCAAACGGTGAGAGGGTGGGAAGCTCACAGACTAGCTGGTCTTTAATAAGCCTCCAGTCAATCCCTGGATTAATCGCACCAGTTTGAGCTTGTTATCTGTACAAAAGGCATCTGTTCACACATATAACACATAGCCAATCTCTCGAACCTCTCCATTACAAACAAGATCACAGAGATCTCAAAAAACACCAAGAACAAAATTGTAGACCGGTGCAAGACTCGGGAGGGCTACAGGAAAATAGACAAACAGCGTTTCGGGCAGTTATTAGAAAATGGTAAAAATCCAAGATTACTGGCAATCCCTGTTGTGGAGTATCAATGATTCTTAGAAGGATGAGGTATCAGCCTAGAAGTGTCTGAATGAGCTGAAGTACCACAGTACTACGTCATGGATTATAATCCTGCAGGTCACACAAGGTCCCCCTATCTAAAGCAGCATATGTCAAAGCCCATAGGAAGTCAATAGCCCATCTGGATGACCTAGAGAAAACATGGGAGAAGGTCATGTGTTCAGATGGGACCAAAGAATATCCTTTCTGTAAAAACCTTCCTCTTTCTGCTCTCATCTTCTTGATTTTTCCCTCATCTCATGGCTTCCTTATCCATGAAAGTGTAATATATTTGGTGTGAGACATCGACTCCTCGCTAAAAGGAATCTCACATGTCTGGACATGTCCATCTTGTCCACAAAGATCATAATTTCAACCAGAGCATCTGATAAGTTTTGTTGAAGTGGAGGTTCCTAGCAGCCAAAAATCCTGCAAACAGTGATTCTTTTATGCATTTCAAATGAAAAACGGCTCGGTCCAACACAAGAGCAAGGTAAATCTCTTCAAAATATGCTTTTCTGCAAAGGGGAGAAGACGAAGACACCGTTCAGTAGGGAGGATGTGTCACGAGATTTACGTAAACTCTTATCTCTGTACAAGTGTTGATTCGAATGTCGAATGCGGATTCTTCCAGCATGAAAATGTCCCTAATCTAAGTACAGGGTCTATAAGGCGCATTTCAAGATCCTGTAGTGGCCTCACCAGTCTCCAGCCATGAAGCAAATAGAAAATCTATGGAGGGAGGTGTAGTCGTATAAGATTTGGAGACCTATAACGAGGTGCAGTTGTTCTGTACAAGGGAGATGCCCCTGTCTGCAGATGGGTCCCACCCACCGAACATGGAGGCCTCCCCCACCACAACTCTAACCTTAAGCCAGATGGGCCAGTCACACTTCTCCTGAAAAATCTGGAATTTGGGGCCTCCCACAAAGCAACCTTCATTAAAAAAATAAACAATTCACTATAAAACTCGTCTAAATTATAACAAGATCCAATCTACTGTAAAGCAATACCCACATCCTAAAAATGTACATTTGCTTCAAATTGGGTGATGTGACTCGACATCGCAGGCCAAACTTTCTGTAGGAGCGGGATCCGGATCGCACTTCTGCGATCACATCGTCGCATGCAATTCCCTTCCGGGCCAATTTAATTTTTTGGTGCTTAACCCTGTTTAATATGCGAGTGACATCACAATTCAACATTCACTGGGTGGAGCTTTTCCGATAAGCATTTGAGGACAAATGACTGAACTTTTTTCACTGACTCGAGACTTTTGTTTGCACAATTTTTGGTCATTTTGCACTTCTAAGTTGTTGCCTGTTAGTCAGCAAATTCTAGTATGTGGCAAAAAAGTTGAATCTTTTTCAATATAAATGAACACACACCCACACACACACACACACACGCGCGCGCACACACAGACAAATATTTCAAGCCTTTATTCCCATTGAATCCCATAAAAAACAGTATTGAACTAAATTTGAGTTTAACAACCAGTGAAAATAGGTTCTTAAACACAAGTTGACCATCTGAAACTCTTCTCTGGGCAGTTTTTATCTTATAATTATTAACCTTTGAATGGAAATTTGAAAAATATTAAAAGCATTCAAACACAGACAACATCTAGGAATATTGTACTATACAGGAGTGAGATAAGGAGATTCTGGGGGAGGAAACAGAGACAACAGAATGAGAAGTAGGAAGTCAAACGAAGTAGAAAACCAAACCAAGTATGTGCAGTTGGTCCTGGAGGGACAGAGTTCTGCACAGGTTTGATTCATACTCTACCAGACACATCTGATCCCACTAAGCTCCTCTGAAGATATATGTTTCACGTTTGGAACTGAAACGTGTCAGGCTGCAGACGTCTTGGAGCAACTCTGGAAAGGAGTGCAATGAAAATGTGGGCTGAGCGCCACCAAGCAGCTCTTTTACATCCCATTCGCCTCTACATGAAAAGAACCAGCTTTCTTTGGTCGTTCTCCTTGCAAAAAAAACAATCTGAGAGGGCAATCTTTTTCATTGGCAGTGCTTGTTCGGTCAGATGTGTGAGCTCTCTGATCTGTCCAGATCTGTGTGTAGAGACCTTAACATTCACACTGCAGCCCAAAACAGTTTTTGTGACCTGTATTCGATTTTTTTTTCACAGCTCAATTACGATTTTTTTCAATGCGACCAGGCATATGAAGTCCTAGATCAGATGTGTATTCGATTTTTGAATATAAGTGCAACCTGTAATTAAACATTTGTGTCACATTTATCTGATTTATCAACTAAATAAAACTCAGAAATGATCACCAAGACCTGAAATGTGAACGTAGCCTAATGTTGGTGAAATCAGCTGCAGAGACTTCAGCGCAAACAATGGAAGCTGAGAACATTTAATGAACAAAACACATCACTGTATTATTTATAAATAAAAAAATGTAGAATGTAGTTTTGATTACAATATATAGGGTGTTAAATGTACATTTCAAATGGATTAGGAAGATAAATTATTCTTTTATTCTACAAATGATTTGCTGTTCAGAATCCAAGTCTCTAAAACAAGCAAAAAAAATAAAACATTTATATAATTTAAGCAGCTGAAAGATGCTTGAAATGTGTCAAGAAAACAGTCGATTCAAATATTGAAATAACAAAAAAAATTATTTGCAAGTCTTTCTTTTGTCATCAAAACAAGTCAATGACTTTTATTTTTTATTATTTATTTTATTTAAGTTTAAAGAATACAATGTGGCAAAACTTCAAAAAGTGGTACACTATGGAAAAATGGTTTAATAAACAATGATTTAGTCATGTGACTTTGACATAAATGAAATCAACTGAATTCGGACAAAATGTCAACAGTCGTGTGACACGAGGAGCAAAAGACCTGTCATAGAGGCTTGATCTGGACTTTTGCATCTCCAGGATTAGTCTAATGCTCTTGTCCAGCCGAGGTGCTTCCCTGAAAGCTCCAGATGGTCAGGAGAAGCACAGGCGGGTCAGACAGCAAGGGCTTAACACACATGTACATACATCCTCAGATTCAACGGTAATAAACCGGAACTGGGGCAGAACTTTTCATGAAGGAACCATTTTTGCTTAAGAAAAATGCACTCCTAATCTATAAACAAAGCATATAAAAAAGCATGAGCTAAGAGACAGACCCTTCGTTAAGGATTATGTAAAATCTCACAAGTTAAAGGCTAATCCTCTGGAGCCCTGTGAGAAGCAAAAACAGATTTTCCAGCTCTTGCAGCGGTACAGTATCTATTGAGTCCAGTTCATAAACATCTAGATGAGGAGGATTCTGGAGGGCTGCAATCCTGGACAGTTTATCTTAAAGCTTCACGAGGGCATGCACATGTCCGTATGCCCACTCTGTTACTCAATGCCAGCCCTTTTGCTGTTCATTTTCATTACACTTTATTAAAACTAAAAAATATACTGTATGAGCATCTAGGGAAATGGATCGACATCATGGTCCATGCTGTAGGTCATTGTGTCACAAAATTCTAGATCACAATATTTAACAAAACATTTTAAAGAGAAACTGAAATGAAAACATAATCTTTACAAAATTATTTGACACTTTTGTCAGTGGAGTTAAAAACTGTCTGATTTAAAAAAATATCAAGCTAAGACGGGCAGGTTCTGGTTTGATTTGAGCGTGTAGTATCATCCACCTGCTAGGGGGCAGCGCAGTGTTAAAGTGTATATTAAAGAAGAAGATGTTTCATGTACACTGGGTATAGAGCTCATTCTAGAAACAGATTTATTCTTACCCTCTTGCTTTTCAATACTTGTTCATAGAGTGTGTTGCAGCTTCTTGACGACATCTCCCTGTAACTTCAGAATCCGTAGTGTAAAATTTTTAAATCACGACATATTGCGCCACGATATATTGTTACACCCCTGACCTCACCCTTGTCATTTTGAATGCAATCATCACTTCCTGATAATCTGACGAAAAATATAATAATGAAAGTTGCTGCATTTTTCTTTTATTATAACACGTAGACGAAACGCAGTATAAGCAGTCATGTCATCTTACTTCTGGAGGTGGGAGACAAGACAGTTCTGGGAGGTGATGATCCAGACTTTGGCTAAGGAATTTTAGAATAACACAAGCAACATTTCAGATGTTGTGAGATGAAAACCATTAATGCCACCCCACTGCGCTCAGTTCCAACAGTTTTTTTTAATCAGATAAAAGTTTCTCCTCTCACCTTAGCATGAATGAGTGGACGCTACAGAATGACACTTACACTCAACTGGAAACACGTATTGTGCTGCATATTTATCAGAGACTGACGCCAAAACATTGAAATCGATGTGAAAGTTAATAGGCAGGATAAGACAGGTGTGATATGATCATATTTTTTGTTGTGATTATAACTGAAACAGCTATGCATTTTGTGATTAATTTAGCTAATTTGAGGACGTTTTTCACAGAGCTGGTGAATGAATAAATTCTTGATGTATTTTCTTTCAGAAATTGTAAATGCGTGGACAGTTTTTGTTTTCAGTTTGATCGCTTTTCTATGGTTCTATTAGCCGACAATGTTGAGAGCCAATCTAGGATTGATTATTACATTTCCAGGGACTGACACAATACACGATTTGGTAACTGATCCGAATATTGTGTAAATCAATATAGTACAACAGAACTATGTAGAACTTCAACTTTTCTGCGTTCAACCAACATTCTGTTTTAAAACAGAATATTTTCTCTTTCCCCAGTTTGATGTCAGGTTTAGCAGCATTAGATGCCAAGTGCTCCAGTCGCCTGGGAATCATGACCATCTCTTACTATCTGTGGACGACCTTTGTGGCAGTGGTGGTGGGCATTGTGATGGTCATAATCATTCATCCTGGTGGCGCTGCACAGAAAGAGGATTCGGAGGACAGCGGGAAGCCCATCATGAGCTCTGCAGATGCACTGCTTGATCTTATCCGGTGAGTATTTCTCAGATTGACTCCTATTCACTCCTCTGGAAAACCTGGTCACATTTTACCAAACATTTATGTTTGTGATTGAGAGAGGGAATCAGAGGAAATCCTCTACCTCTCTATGTTGGACATCACTGCCCTAAAGGAATCATCAGTGACTAAATAAAGAGTTAATTCACAATCAATAACCCATTTTCTTTAACTCCTTGAGCAGCAAGTGTCACAGGGATCTACTGGTGCGCATTTAGAGGAAAGGCAGGGTAGACCACGGTCAGGTCATCAGTCGATTACAGGGGCAACACTCACACATTTAAAGAGAATTAAGAGCAACAGTTTAACCGTATGCATGTTTTGGTCTTGTGAGGGAAACTAGAGTACCTATAGGAAACCCACACAAGAATGGCGAGAACATGCAAACTACCCTCATCCACTTGCCCCATAACAGCTACCTACAAACTGAGAGACAGTAGTGATACCCACAGTGCCATCATGCTGCCCAACACTAAAAGATTTCATGAAACAGATGTAATTTGCAACAGGCTTTAATATTTCTCCTGTCAACCAATAGGAACGAAATAAAAGTAAAGATTATCAACATTTTGGTCTCAGTAACTACAGCCTATAGTTAGCGGCCGATGGTAAGTTTAGCTGCCAATACAAAGATTCTCAAAATACTTTGTACCACTGTGACTGTCCTTGAAGTATAATTGACTTCTTGTTCCACTGACCAACTGATCAGTGAAATGGTGTCACTGGGACAAACTTTGACCTTGTTTCCTGAAGCAAACACTAATAGGTTTACCATTAGCTTTACTCACACAGCAGCGGACAGCAATTCAAAGCCTGGGCACGTGAGAAAGCAGATGAAGCCAACTCTAGACTATGGGAAAACAGAATAATCCCAGTGATATTATTATTCCAACCAAATTCTTTGATATTGGGCTTCATAGTCCTTACACCTTTGTTCATGCCTTTTAACTATTTACGGTTAGTATTGACTGGTGATTTGATATTGGTTGGTTAAGTGACTAGTTGGTTGTGGTTTAGCATCAGGAATTGAGGGATAGGGATTTTAGGGGGGGGGTGTAGGATGGATGTGGGGAGCAGGAACAATGCAGGAGAGTGGAAATGGGGTCAAGATGAGACAGCATTTAAAGGGTCATCAAATAAGTCGCACGGACACAGGCCTTTCATTTGGTCAGTTGGCTAGGGGTAGAGTTGGTCAGTTGTATAGTTGGTGGGTAAGTTGGAAAGTTGGATTTGTTGGTTGACTAGGGTTGGTCAGTTATGGTCAGGGTTGATTTGTTACTGTTAGCAATGGGGTTAATGTTTGATTTAGCAGTTTTACCTAGTGTTACCTATCCACCAGAGCTGAATTATCGTGAGTTGATCATTTGACCTAGTGTTACAAAATGTCTGCATAACCTCTAAATCATTATGTTTGACAATTGTAAACTTTTTAAAAGAATATGTTTATTTTTCCAAGTTTGTTATTCTCCTATAAATTTGTGAAACATTCAGCCATTGACTCAAAGGTCTCACTGTTTCTCCAAGTATTATATTCTCTGGTCACTGAAGCGGGTTAGGGATAACATTAGGGTTTGTCAGCTTTGTATTTTGACAGAATGTTTGAGTAATAAAGGTGAAAACAATATTCCTGTTTGAAAAGGAAAGTCCTAGGGTCATATGTCAACACCACTTGTTAAAGGGAATAGTTAGAGTTTGTTGGTGGAATAATGTTGCATATTGTAGAGTCTCAATAAGCAATGATTCCACTGACGTCCATTTTGTCTTTTCCCACTATGGTGGTGCCAATGTGTAGTGGTTACTACAACAGAATAAATCCTGATTTGAAAAAAGTCCAAGCCACAACAGGCCTTTTTGTTAGTTATGACCTTTAGAGGTGTGTAATGTGCCAAGAGTACCGGTAGTTCAGCCGGGATGTTGTCACCGTGCTTCAGCTTCATGAGAGCTTAGCCAGAGCTGAATTTAGGGTCGACTAGGGAATGGAGAATTTCTTCCCCATCTGTTGCTCACACTGCATGACAGATCACGACCCTGTGGCACTGGCATGCATGCTGAAGAGCAGAGCCTAAACTGATTAGTGACCTGAGCCTGAGAGCATATGGCCCCTGCTGAGGTGAGGAACAATATTTATATACAGCCTCCTGCTGACAATAGCACAGAATCTATGTACAGTATTTTATGATGAAAAAAAAACTTTAATGGGACGCTAGTGTTCCATTTGTAGAGCAGTTTATGTGCCTGGGGCTGGCCACTAAACTTACTTTAATTTGCTAAACTACCTTTAAAAAAAATGTTGCACAGTGCCACTTTTTCATATCGAACGTTTCACACATATCTAGGGACCTGATAATATTGGCTAATATTTAATGTGTAAAATGTTATTTGCCTCCATTAGCAACATGTTCCCAGCAAACCTGGTCCAAGCTACATTTCAACAGGTGAGTTTCCATACGTTTTCTCTGGTTTCCTGTGTTTTTTTATTTTTTATTTGACTATGCATATACACTTTACTTACATCAATTCATTAGAATTAGGATCTTAGAAAGAAGCCACTTTTCCATTCGAATTTTGTAATGACACGACCCAGCATGATCCAGTGAGAGAAAGGTGGACACCTAAACCCAGATCCCCAAACACATACAGAGTTGAGTTTTGTCTTTATGAAACTGGTTGGTGGAGTCTTTCAAGTCTTAATCTTTCAAGCGTTTCATCTGTTTGGCCCCACTTTAGCTTTCTATGAGCTACAATGCAAAAACAAAAATCTAAGCAGTTTCAAATCTTGATTATCCTTTTTTTTTAGAAGTTTATCTAGTTCACACTTATCGAGATTAGCTTATTTTGAGAAAATATGACCTAAATCGCCAGAAGAAATATGTTTATTCTGATCATTTATTTGCTTGAATTAAGAAACTTTGTAAATCAAGCTTTTGATTTTGCCACTAACCTTAAAACTAGAATATTTAAATATTACAGACGTCTGGTTTTAAGAAATCAATGTAAAGTTCTCATAAAACACCCGTCTCAGAATAAGAACAAATGCGTAAGTATAATTCAAATCTTCTTTGGTCGAGCAAATACACTGCCGTTCAAATTTTGTTTTTTAAAAGAAAAGTCACTCTTATTTACCATGAGTTGAAACATGAATAGAAAATGTAGTCAAGACATTGACAAGGTTAGAAATAACAATTATTTCGAAGAATAGGTTTTTCCTTGGTTTCGTCAAAGAATCCTCCACTTGCAGCAATTATAGCATTGCAGACCTTTGGCTTTCTAGCTGTTTATTTTTTGAGGTAATCCAGAAAAATTTCACCGCAACCTTCTAGAAGCTCCGCCCACATGTTGGATTGGCTAGATGGACACTTCTTGTGTACCATACTGTCAAGCTGCTCCATTACAGATAGAAGTGGTCTGTTTCTTCTCTAAATAGTTCTTTCACAATTTGGGAGCTTTGGGTCATTGTTCTGTTGTAAGATGAAATTGGCTCCAACCAGGCGCTGACCACTGAGTATGGCATGGATTGTATATGGCATAACATGTATGGATTGATTCTTTTATTCTGAACCCATCACCCACCTAAGCAGCAATCCCAGACGATCACGTTTCCCCCACCTTGCTTGACAGATGGCATCAGGCACCATTCCCGCCTTTTGTTTTTGTTTTGCATCTCACAAATGTTCTTCTGATCCAAACACCTCAAACTTCGATTCATCCATCCCTAACACTTTTTTTCCAATCTTCCTCCTTGTCTGTGTTCTTTTGCCCAAATGAATCTTTTTCTTTTGTTGTCCAGTCTCGGATATGGTATTTTCTTTGCCACTCTCACATCCCCAGTTGCCTCTTTACTGTAGATGTTGACACTGACCTTTTGCGGGTACTATTTAATGAAGCTGCAAGTCGACTCGACTCCTGTTAGGCGTCTATTTCTCAAGCTAGAGACTCTAAGATACTTATTTTCTTGCTCAGTTGTGAAGTGGGGCCTCCCACTTCTCTTTCTACTTTGGTTAGAGGCTCTTTGTGCTGTTCTCCGAAGGGTACACACCGTTGTAGGAAATCTTCAGTTTCTTCACAATTTCTCACATGGAAAAGCCTTGATTTCTAAGAATAAGAATAAACTGTCGAGTTTCACATAAAAGTTTTCTTTTTCTTCCCATTTGGAGGGTTTTATTGACCCCACAAAAGTGATGCTTCAGATACTCAACCTGCTTAAAGCAGCTTCTCTAAGCAGCTAAACTCTTTCGGTTGTGCAAACATGAAGCACAAGGGTTTTCTAATCATCCATTAGCTTCTGCCACATTGGGAAACACATTGTACTCTTAGACACTGAAGTGATAGTTGCTGGAAATGGGCCTCTACATTGCACGGAAAAAACTGACATTTACAGCTAGAGTCATTTACCTCATTAACACTGTATAGAGTGTATTTCTGATTAGTTTAAAGTTGTCTTCATTGAAAAAAAATACGAACATTTCTAAGTGACCCCAAACTTTTTCAGCTGTAGTGTATTGGACAATGTGGTTATCAAATTTGACTTGGTAAGAATTCTTGAAACAAGGAAGTTATTTCTGTTTTTAAGTTCCTGTGTATGTCAACAATTAAGAACAAACAAATAAATTCCTTCTTTTATTCATTTTCTTACCCAATCATTCCCTTTCGGGCTGACGGGGGTCCAGCTCACTTCAGGCAAGGGGCGGGGGTACAACGCCAGTCCATCGCATTGTTTCAAATGAGTTTGTCATTAAATTTGTTCTTTCACTGTGTTTAAAAAGAGAAATCTGTCACATTTTAAGCATTTTTTGTTTTTATACTATTTTAAAGACTAGCTTTAAGCTCAAATATCATTGGTTTAATCCTGTTTTTCTAAAAAAATTTATTTAGTTCTTATGAAAAAGAAAGTCTGTTTAGTTTTACACAATAGTTTCAAGACTTTAGCATATTTCTTTAGAAAATAAGTATAAGCATTTGCTGGTTTTCCAAAAAAATGCGCAATTCTTTTAAGACAAGACACTCTCAGTTCTTAAATTCTTATATACGGCATCAGGAAATTAAATACAATTAAAATATTTGGACTTATGGAGAAATGGAAGGAATGTACTCTGTGCTTTGCTGCTGGTTTGAAGGCAAAGGGTGGCCACACAAAATATTAATTTAAGGTTTCGCTTTTGTTTGTTCAATTTTGTTTCCTAAAACATTTATATAGTTCTAAATGCACAAATGCAAATGTCCAGGAGATTAATTATGGATAATAATTTAACCCTAGTACCGCACAAGGAGCATCCCCATCATGAAGCCAAAGCCCACCATCAGCCAGGATATCCTGGAGACCACCACCAGACGCCTCTTCATCTATGGCATCCAGGATGACAATAGCACAGACATCCAGAACTTCTCCCTTGACCTGACGCCTCCACCGGATGTGGTCTTCCGCACACTGCCGGGCACCAGTGAGGGCATGAATGTGCTGGGAATTGTCATCTTCTCCGCCACCATGGGTGAGCTGCAATGTGAGGTGGAGTTATTTTGAGAGTTCTCTAATAATCAGGAAATGTTGTCGTTTAGGAATCATGCTTGGAAGAATGGGACCCAATGGAAGTGCTCTCGTCAACTTCTGTCAGAGTCTGAATGAAGCCGTGCTCAAAATTGTTGCCATTGTTATTTGGTAAGAAAAAAGAATATCATCATCCATACGTTCCTGGTGTTCCTTCTTGTTCTGCCGAAGACTACACAGCCTTATGCTGTTACAAAAGGGACAAATCACCTTTCATTCTTTTCTTCAGGGTCAGCTTTTTATGTCTATTCTTGTATTCTTCAAAAAAACTAAACATTTGATCTGAACAAATAATGCATTGTATTTGTGAATAGTTTGCTAATACTCCCATTTCTGTTAATGCTCTCAAGGTACTTCCCATTTGGGATTGTGTTTCTGGTAGCTGGAAAGATATTGGAAATGGATGACCCCTCAGCTATGGGAAAGAAACTGGGATTCTACGCCATCACTGTGGTCATGGGGCTGGTTCTCCATGGGCTTTTCATTCTGCCTTCCATGTATTTCTTCATCACTAAAAAAAGTCCCATCGTTTACATCCGAGGAATTTTACAAGCCCTGCTCATCTCATTAGCAACCTCATCTAGGTAACGGAAACTCAAACAGTGGATAAAGTTTTATTCATGTAGTCAAGACCACCTTGACTGAGTTCAAGACCCAGCCGAGATCAAAGAGTACAGAGACCAAAACTGACCGAGACCAAAGAAATATAAATTTAAAGTGAAATTATTTATTAGTATGGCTGTGTTTGTTTTATATTTATATGAAAGAAAACGAAAATCAAAGGCGACATGCTCTCTGGTGTCAAAGTACTACCTCCTGAGCAACTTTACTGTCAGCTAATGGTCAATACAAACTTCTAATACATATATTTTACAATAACACACATATACAGTATAAAATGCAACAACAATGAAAAACATATGAAAATACCTTTTTATTTATATGAAAGAAAACAAAACTCAACAAAGACAGGCTTTTTGGTGTCAAACTACAGCCTTTTTTTTACAACACATACAAAAATATAACAGCTAAACTTGATTTCTTGTATTAATAAACCATATATATATATATATATATATATATATATATATATGTATTAATTGAATGGAGCCGTTATCAAACCGTACCGTCAGCAGCTTTCTGCCCGTTAATTGCAGTATGGTAAGCTGTGAGGTACAAAACACTCACATTTGCCTGCAATTCCCTGCGAGACCTGAAGAGGGTGGGAAAGCTCCACCAATGAATATCTTGTCTAATTCACACAATGAACACTCTCTTTTAACCTTGTTACACGTGCCTACTTAAACATTTCGGTGTTTCCATTATGCCCCATTCACGTCGTATGGCATTGTCAGATTTGGACGTTTTCACCTCATTGTTTGAGAATCAACAATTGTTCGTGGATTAAAAACACCAGAGCACATGCGCAGCCAAGACCGGAAACAATACCGAGATCACAGAGAGCTGAGACCATGACAAGACCATAGAAAATTTGGTCTCGAACATTATAATGTATGTCATTTTGGATGTTATGTAAAAGAAACGTTATAAAGCAGCACATTTCAGTACAGAAATAATGGAAAAGATTTGATCCTTCAGTCAAATCACATAATTGCAGATTGTAACCAAAGCAAACTACTGATTGGCAGTGATGGACGAAGTACACACACCATGTACTTGAGTAAAAGTTCAGATACCTAGAGTAAAATATTACTCCAGTAAAAGTGGAAGTGCTCCCTTTAAACGTCGACTTGAGTAAAAGTATTGAAGATCTTGACCTCAAATGTACTTAAGTGTCAAAAGTAAAAGTAATTTGGGGTAATGTAGTTCCAATGTCTAGTCATGTCCTTTATACACTCAAAACATGGTAAAAAAAAAAAAAGCCCACTAACACCACTCTGAAAATACAATGTTTTCTATTTGTAATATCTGGTACTGATATCTTTTTAAATTATCATAAGCAGATCCTACTAAATGGATTAGGATGGATCCATGTGATTAGAGATGGATAGGGTGGGGGGAAACCACATTAGACATGTATTTCTTTAACAATTTATTGTTTGAAGTAAAGTAGAAATCTTATTCCTTTATCACATGGCACCTTGCTCCTTTACTACATCACAGCTGAGCTGTGCAATAACTTGCAAAAATGGATTTACTCAGCTTTACAAAGGATGTCCACTCTATAAACACGAGTTAGTGTTTGAATAAATCACACAAAAACAGAAACTAACACTCCACCAGATTTCCCTGAAGACTTAGGCAGTATGTAGAAATGAAAGACTCGCTCTTCCTTTCCACTACTTTAAAAAATTAGCTTAAATATGGCCGTGGGTGCTCAATTTTAACGTCTGCCACTTTTTCCATTATTGTGTTATTGCTCTATAAACGTGACGGAGAAAAGAAGCAAGCAGGCAGCAGTCATATTAGACAGTAAAGCGCGCAAACTGCATTAAACACGACGTGTTCTGTTTGGACACTTGTGGAGCATGTAAACTTATTTTAACCAGTCACTGGTTATACATGTACAGTACAATTTGGAACGTAAAAAGAAACGGTTTTAGGAAAGTAGTTGAGTAAAAAGTAAGGTTTTCCACTTCGAAATGTAATTGAGTCAAAGTATAAAGTTTACTTTACTCAAGTAAAGTACAGATACGCTAAAAAGTTACTTAAGTACAGTAACAAATTACTTGTACTTCGTTACTGTCCACCACTGCTGATTGGGACACAAACTGTGATGTATGTTCCTGTTATTTTGCTACTAAATCTAAATCCTGACGCTCTTGTGTTTTATGGCAGTTCTGCCACTCTGCCTATCACTTTCAAGTGCCTCCTGGAGAACAATCACATCGACCGCCGCATCATTCGCTTTGTGCTTCCTGTTGGGGCCACTATCAACATGGATGGCACTGCACTGTATGAGGCAGTGGCAGCGATCTTCATTGCTCAAGTCAACAACTATGAGCTGGACTTTGGGCAGATCATCACCATCAGGTAGGGATCGTTTGGCGGAAATTCTTTAGAAAGTGTGAGATTTTCATATTTCTTTGTGTCTTTAGCATCACAGCTACGGCAGCCAGCATCGGCGCCGCAGGGATTCCACAGGCTGGTCTCGTAACAATGGTGATCGTGTTAACTTCAGTGGGACTTCCCACCGATGACATCACCCTCATAATTGCAGTGGACTGGGCCCTGTACGAAATCGAACCTACTTGAATTCATCAGTTGTACCATTTGGATTCTCACGTTCTTAATGCTGGTATGTCTGTTTCCATCAGGGATCGCTTCAGGACCATGGTTAATGTTATGGGCGATGCTCTGGCCACCGGAATCATGGCACACATATGTCGAAAAGACTTTGTGAAGGAAGGGGAGGAGGTACGTTCATGTCGATTTAAAATAATCACATTAGGAGTGGCCTTAATAAACAGATATCCCATCTGTGCTCTTTGAAATCCACTGTATATTTGACAAAAGCCTTTGCTCATATGTCTATGGATACATATGAAAAAAGCGGCATCTCCTTCTTAATATACCTTGGAATAAATGTACATTTATGGCCACAGTGGCAAACCTTTCTCCAGCAGCCTCTCCCTTTGTACCGGAAGTGTAAACTTTAGCGTCTAGGTTACTTGCATGACCCACGGTTCCCTGAAGTAGTGTTTTACCATCTCCGACTACTTTATTTAAAGGGAATTTTTTTAACCCTCTGCTTACACCAGCTGTTGTGAATTAAGTAGGAACGACGCGACCCAGCCATTGTTAAATTTTGATTTAAAATATAATGTGAAAAGATTTTAAAAAGGTTATTAGCTTTGTTATTTCTGTGTTTTAAATGAAGATTAAAAGAGTTATGTCGCTTAATTTTCAAGGCAGCTTTTTTTTACAGAGACCAAATCAGTGCCATCTATTGGTGAAAAGTGGATTTATTTGGATGTATTGTGTTTAGCAGTGAATAAATGACAAAGTATACAATTTTTTTCACAATTTCACATTTGTTGTAGAATTATTTTGTAATGTATTGCAAAAAATATCTGTGAAATAAACTAAGTGGGGGTTTTACTAAAAAAAAGTTAAATCAAGCATTGCCATGAAAAACTATTCATTTATCGGAGCAAATTTAAAATGATTGAAAAAACGCTCAAAAAGGCCCCACACTACTAATGGTTATTTAGTGCTTTTAAATGGATGCGTCCTGGTCCCTTTGCAGAAAAACAAAGCATGATGTTTCCACCCCCATGCTTCACAGTATGTATGGTGTATGTATTGGATGCAACTCATCATTGGTTCTTTCTCCTCCAAACACAACTGTTGAGTTTTTACCAAGAAATTCTATTTTGGTTTCATCTGACCATAGCACATGCTCCCAATTGTTTTCTGTATCATCCAAATGCTACAGAGGTGCTAGCCTTTGTTACTTTGCTCCCCCCCAATCCGTGTAGATCTTCGAGAACGTCTGTTGCAAACTCTAATCTTCCACATGGAACACAGTTAGCATTAGCATACTTAGCTTCAGGTACCGTTAACATAACTCTGTGGTGCAGCTGCTTCACTAAATTCAATGAAATTCCAGAATTTTCTGATATTGTTTTGCTGCAACATTTTCAGGAGGCCACAAGTTTCCTTCTCCTTGCAGCACTGTCAAAAAAACTCCTGCTTTTTACAACCAAATTTTACCATGCTTCCACATCGTGTCTGTAGAGTTTGAGTTTAAAGGAGGATTGGCTAGTAGACGGAGAGATGTATAAACTGAGAGTGCACCCAATCATGAGATCAGAGTCAATCCCGGTGTGGATCGATAAAGTTTAGAGCTAAAGAAGCTCCATCAATATCTTTATTTGAAGGCGAAAATGTGTCGGACACAGCCGAGACCAACAATCAGGTCTGAGTCCAAATGACAGATTCAAGCTTGAGTCCACCAAAAACTAGACTTGAGTCCAGGCGCAAGTATTACAGTAGAGTGGTACCTTGAGATATTAAATTAATCCGTTCCAGGTGACGTTCGTATCTCAAACACTTTGTATCTTGAAGCACGTTTTACATGTAAAACGCCTAATCCGTGCGTAACTTTTCTTCAATCCTTAAATCTACACATTGTTAATGTAATAAATGATAATAAAACAGAATAAAACACAAGCAAAATATGTAATGCGTACACAAGTGTTAGACATTACGGCACCACGTACGAAATTTTACTTTCTCGAGATATTTCACGAATTACTAACACAAACACAGTTTCAAGCACAAGCATAAAGAATACCGAGCGTGTGAAAAGGGATGGAGAGACGCTTCTGAGAGCACGTCATGGTTTCTCAAGCTTGCGCTGCAGAACCGCACTTCTACGTTATAAACGTTATTTCTTTTACGACGCCTTGACTCTAATATTTGTTATAGCACATTATTGGTAATCTATCTCGATTTAAAACTGATTTAAAGTGTTTTAAGGCGTATCAGCCCCTTAAAGCACACTTTCTTCAAAGGGAGAAAGGAGCGCAAGGACGTGGAAGCGCAGCGCGGCGTAAGACAAACAAGTGGAAAATAGAGCAAAATGTTTGTTATTGTTCGTATCTCGAATTTTTCTTCGTATCTCGAAGCAAAAAATTTCCTGCGAGACCTTCGTATCTCAAACAATTCGTAACTCGAAGCATTCGTATCTCGGGGGAACCACTGAACATGACGCTTGGAGATCTCTCATTCCCAATCTGTTAAAGGCAGGAAATTTCACGACAGGAATTCACCAAGCTCCTAAGAGCTGCCCAGTTTTGTATCTCCAGGTACTTGATGTCTTATATGACCCATGGCCATGAAAGTAATGTGAACATCTCAATTCCGTGATTTGCTTGAGTGAAAGTCCACAAAATTCACTGCACTGATTTCCTTTCAGATTCCTCTCATTTGTGAGACCAAGCCTATGATCAGCATCCAGCAGATGATGTCCTATCAGAATAACGGCTGCTACATGCCACCTCCAGCAGGCCCCATGAGGAAACCTGAGCATCTGTCTCCTGATGTGGCTCGCCTCGTGCAGCTGGAAGAGGGAATCCGGCCGGCAGACAAAAAGAAACCTGCGCTACTGTCCCCACGCCACCACAAAAGAGACCAGAAAGATAAAGAACACTGTACTATTGACATGAATGGCCTGGAAACCAACGTCTAGACACCAAAACTGAAAACATCAGCCATTTTTCTTTCTATAACTTAGGGTTTTTATTGCATGTGAACATCTTTGAATGAAGCCGAAGCGATTGGGCGATTGTTTGGACCTTATGTTAAAGGATTTGTTGGACTAACAAAACCCGAAACGCCGCTGAGCTTCTTGGGACGTGTGGCAATGGATTTGTTTGTGTTTGCTGTCATTGTGTCCTTTCCATGTGATTCAGATGACAGAGCTCCTCCATGAACAGCATTTCTGAGGAATGTGGACATTCGTACAACAAATGCTGCTGAGATTGTTTCAACTCTATTCTTAAAGGGAAACACGTGTTCGCTGTGGTACTTTTCTGCTGGGATATAAACATTAATTTTTGATTCCCATTTATTTTCTAAATATCTAGAGTTTCTCACGACTGCACTGGTTCCAGTGGGTGTCTGAAAGGGAGATTTTTGTTATTAAAGCCTCTCATGTGAATGTTATCTGCCCAGCACCTTCAGTGTCAGAACTGATGGCCTCATGACATTAAAGTCCATTGCAGATGATCTGTTTTCTTAGCAAATTGCTTTCTGAAATCCCTGTCCTCTGATAGGCTGATAATTGCTTCAGCCACGTTCAATGAGCACGTCTGCTAAGGTCTTTGAAAAATACTATGTTTGAGTTTGTATTTGATTAATTCATTGTTTTTATTTACACAATGTCAGGAAGATGCTGCTTGCACACAAAGGGATTTTCAGGGATTCATTTTACTTTCATTGTAATTTGTAAGTAATTGTAAGTAATCAAGACGCTCAATTCACAAAGCCACTATTTTCGAAAAGAAAGGGAGTCTCTGATCGAAGAAATCTGGAGCTTGATGTACACAACAATGGCGTGGAACGCAAACCCAGAGTTTTTTCAATCACACTTGTAGGATTTTGAATTCTGTGGCAGTTTTATTGAAAGGTTATCAAATATAATTGCTTGGCATGCAGATTGGAACACACCTTGAAAACTTTTTGTCACTAATTATTTCCCTGAAAGAAACAAAAAAAGCCCTTTAAGAGGCAACACTTAACTGCCAATGTTCAATCGTTCTACTTTTCTGAAGCAATATTTGTAGTGAGACTCAAGGAAAACTAGAACCTGGCATCAATTTTACAACTAATAATAAAATAAACATTATTTATTATTATTGTTTTTATTAGGGGCCAAACAGCGAAGGTTGGTACGTTATGCCAATTAGCCACCATTTTTAATTGTCATCAAAACCAACTTTTGCAAAGAAGTGAATTTGGCTCTTTTCAAAGATTTTGGCTCAACTCTTTTAAAATAGCCGGTTAGTGTCAGTCAGAGCCTTCTTTTTTAGCTCAATTTGCCAATTGTGAATGTTTTGATAAGCAACTTTCTAATTCCTTATTTTACATAAAACAATACATAGGTACTATTATTTCTAATTGTAATAAAACTTTGAACAACCACGGCAAACAAATTAAATAACCTAAACAAAGGGAAAAGTCTTAATATATATTAAAAAACTATATATTAAAAAAAAAAGCTAGATGCTGCATTTCAATTTCGTTAGAGGTTTTCCAAAAAATTTTCTCCTTATTCCATTCATTCATTCATTTTCATTCCCGCTTATTTCCTTTCAGGGTCGCGGGGGTCTGCCGGTGCCTATCTCCGGCACACATTGGGCGAGAGTTTTTTGGGGATTGTGGGGGAAACCGGAGTACCCGGAGGAAACCCACGCAAGCACAGGGAGAACATGCAAACTCCTTCCAGGAAGGTCACCGGCGAGCCTCGAACCGACAACCTTCTACCTGGAAGGCCACAGTGCTACCCACTGCCCCACTGTGCCGCCTTATTCCAATGGACTCTAATTTATTGCTGTCTCTGTCGCTCTGTGTATCTGGCATGTACCACTACACTCACTATCTTTAAAACATGTGCCCTTTCCTTCTTTCACATAATCTACTTACGGCAGTAGATTCAGCTCTCCCCGACAGGAATTGGCTCTCCTCTTAGACTGTTTGTCCGATTTTCACCAAATTTGTTCCAGATCATCCTCTGATCATGCTGACTGAAAGTTATGGAATTCAAGTTGATTTGACAAAGCGTTTCCGAATGGGGCATGAACAGTTATGACAGAACACTTCCAAAATGGTTGTAAAGCTATATCTCTATAACTGTATCTTTGTGACGCTTTAGTATATCAACACCAACCTTGGTGGATGTTATAAAAACCATGGTCTGGGGTTTCCTGTAATGTTTCAGCACAGTGACATCTAGGGGTGAAGAAATACAAGCATTTTTGCCTCGTAATTCTATATTTGTTCATCATAATATTGGTCTCAATACATTAGAACCATAATTCTGAGTCGGACCATGTGCATTTTTTGTATTTTGGCCATTTTGAATATCATCTTTTGGAAATGGATTGAAAGAATTGGCTTGTATGTTTGCCAACATGTCATGAAGGGAAGGTACCCAACAAGATTTGTGGTAGTGTCGCCTTGTTGTCGAAGTATAGAAATACAATTTGGAAAATGGCCGCTTTTGCTAGCTTTTAACATCTGCCATTTTAACTATGATCTGAGTTTGCTCACTGCGCTTCAGCACAGTGTCCTCTAGTGGTCATTTTTAATGTCTGCTCAACAAGTTTTGTGGCCCATTGTGATAAAAAAAGATTGATATAAATGTTATGGTCAAAAATCTAGGCAAGACCACAGATTCTAAATTTTACCATATTCTTCCGAACTCCTCAAGCTGTACGTCTGATTCTTACCAAATTCGAATTAGGACATCCTCAGACGTTGGTCATGAATTTCGGGTCCTCTTTACAGTTTTAGTCTAATGCTGACAGGCTGAAATGGCTTTGTGGAGAGTCTAATTTGAAGAGCAATCTGTGTCACAAGTGTTTAGCTGTTAGGAGGACCGTTAAAGAGGATCCAGATGTGAGGTGAGTTCAAATCTCGCTGTTTTATTGTCTTCTGGCTCTACAGGTGATAACAGAAAAAGTTCCTCCAGGAACTGCTCACAGGCAGAAAAACGGCAAAAATAATAGATAAGGTTCCTCCTGGAACCGATTAGGTTGACTGGGCTGCAACTAGATTCTTACTCTGGGTACAAGAGCGCGATGTCAAAAGGGCCTGTGGTTAAACACTGACAGGACAAGGCTGACAGACACCACAGACAAGGAGTTAGTGTAATCCAGCATGCTACAGAAGAGTTTAAATGAAGCAGCTTATGACTAGATGGCAGGCAGGTTATTTTGGGGGTACATTAGGGTAGAACAGGAGAGGCTCGCAGACACGTGAAACAATTAACAAAATGTACAAAACATGACAAGAAAGCACAAAACCCCTTTAAATTAACGTTCACCCATCGATAAAGGAGGCAACAGCACCACCTTGAGTTCAAAGCCTCTTAAGTTTTAGGTCATTTTGCCTACAATCCAATGGAAAAGTGTTCATTCAGCTTTTTGAAGTTTGGCCCTGCAGTTATATTTATAAATATTTGTATTACTATTATTATTACTAAGAAGGCAATTTAAAATTTTTGAAACTAATTCACCTTTACGGCTGATTTTTCTGTATAATTTCACGAGTTCACGACCAGGGCTTGCATTATTGTGGGTTTATGAAGTAGTGAGTTCTAACAAACAAGGCAAGCTGTCAGGACATGAATCAAATCCATGTAATACGAAGGTCTGAAGTGAGAAGGTCTGAAGAAGGAGGGGGAAGCTCGGACAATGGCAACTTGAGACAAGGTAGGCTTTCTTAAAATGATCTTAGCTTACTGGATAGATCGGGAATAGGTGCCACACCCTGATTGTGTCTCCCGAAATTCATTAAACACATCATGTTATGCTGAAGGCTGGATAAATCAGTTTATCACACTATAGATGTACTATAAGCTCACTACAGGATGCAATTGTTCATTTGCCCTGTTTTCCCCTTTACAACAGGGTTACTCAATTCAATTTAACCACGGTCCAGTTACTAAAATGACCTACAAGGCCCTTACCAATGTTCAACTTGCACTTGATAGCCATCCTTTAAACACATTCACATTGGGCGATTCACCAGTACATCTCAACATTCACACCTAAGGGGAATTTAGATTATTCAATTAACCTAACCGCATGTTTTTGGGACTGTGGGGGAAACAGGAGTACCCGGACCAACTGGAAGGCCACAGTGCTACTTACAGCGCCATCATGCCGCCCTTCCTTTGAATAAAGATGTTGCAGGCAAATAAATTTGAGGCCTCTCTTTTGGTAGCGGAAACCTCAGAATAAAACAAATTAAAAAGTGCTGAAAACCAAAGGTCTAAGTTTTAAAGAACACCTTTAAAAAGTTCAAAAACAGGTCAGACCTCATCCAATAGCTATAACTGCCGAACCAAACTATTCGCTTTAAATCTACCAGTTGCTACCCCTTCTGAGAACAGCGGCTGTAAAACAAATTCACCCAGTGAATGCTGTGTTTTGCCTCTTTGGTCATCCCAAGTATAAACTACTGAAAAACATTTTACGACTTTCAAAGTACTCCACCTTTTACCTTTATCATAATGTTCTCAGGTATGGTAAAGTTCAAATCTGACAATACCAGTGTGTTTTTAAAGAGTCTTGTGGTTTGTTCCCTATGCCTTTGTGTGTTTCTTTAAAGAATAAACACAAAGTTGCAATTAATTAAAGTTGTTTAATTTTGTAATTCCAGGTTTAACAAATAATCCAATAAAGATAAATTAGAATTTGTTCCCCATCTTTTAGTATTTTATAGTTAAGAGTTGTCCATAACAAGCCCCTCTGCTCCCCCTGGTGTACAGAGCTGAAAAGCTCTACTAATCCATATCTGGAGAAACTCCTTTAAGTGTCTTCCACTGCTTTCTGTCAGCAAAATGTACCATTGCTACATCACAATGTAATATTAAAGTCTACTAAAACTTTGCTAACTATAACAGTTGCACAAACAAAGTGAATCATGTGATATTTATGTATAGAATAACTTTAGTTTACATGTTTGGATAATCTTATTTTAACAGACATTGGATGCTCAACCTAGGCATGAAAAAAGCAACCTGGCATTATTAGGAGGAATCTTTTTTAAATTATTATTCTTTTTAGTGATGTGTACGTTCTAATTACTTTTCATTCAAATTTGCCATTTTGGAAGTTTTTTTGTTCAATTTATGAATTTCTCATTTAACGACGTTCAGATACAGATTTTGCTAACTGTGCTTTGTGCACATGACATGGTATTGCCATCTCTCTGTACGCTGATATTAAAGTGTTCAAGCACCTTTACATAGATTAGCTGATGTATAGGGTGCACAGTGTTGTTTTTAACATCTGTATATGTGTAACATCTTTCTTGTGTCAAGCAATCAAAAACACCTGCAGAGAAAAACTGAGGCATACAGCTCCCCAGCCACAAACCAGGGGGCGCTGGCGACCCCAGAGGTTCTGATTCACCTCTGCTAATGAAGAATAGAATTAAAGTGTCTCTTCACTGGCAGTCACATGTTTTTTTTTGTAAGCTTCAATTCAGTTTGTACATGCGGAGCCTGGTAGTACACTGAAGATCTGAAGATCTTTGGGACTCGACGGCTTGGGTTCGGTCTCTATTTTAAAGGTTACTGGAAATGATTATAAATACGGTACATGCCATGAATGCCACCTGCAAACCCTTAATGTTTAATATTCATAACAGCAAAGCCACAGTCAATATACTGTAATGGTATGTGATGGAGCTAAGCCTAGTCCATCACTATTTTATTTATCTTTCGGTTTTAAAGGTAAATTACAGAGTAAACTTCAATTAAGAGAAGCTAGAGACGTGGTTTAAATGATTTTATTGAGAACAAGTGTGTTTGTGCTCCCTTGATTGCGTCGAACCATTTGCCGTTTCAGCAGGGTACTTCAAGATGGTTGGACCTGGAACCTGGGACAAAAAGGGGTTTAATAATATTTTATTTGTATTCGAGTTAAGAGTTCTGTTGAATATTTCGTAATGATTTGTATGCAGTTAATTTTGAGTTGTTTGTTTGAATTATACTTACCTGCTTTTGGATCCTTCTTACCTGAGCTCTCTTTTAAAACAGGGCACACATAATCATTGAGGAGGGGTCAGGCAAGCTGGAGGACCTGTGAGAGCTCGTGTTGAACAGTGGATTATGCTGCATTGAAGGACACAAGCTCTGTTGAGAGCTGGGACTTCGGGAACTCATCTACTGCTAGTAAGACTTAGCTGACCCCAGTTTAGCAGCAAGGTTTTTGCCCAAGTACATTTATCTTTTTTGTTTGTAGCTTCAGTGTTTATTTGAATATATGTTTGTTCCTGTATCCACTGGTGGCACAATTAATACGGTGTTCGTAACTCTCCTTGGCCTCAATCCGGTCCTACGACCCTTGGTTTCCCTCATTACGACATGGTAAATTTAAAGATTGTACAAAATTAAGGTTGTAACAATATTAACACTAGGATTGTTTAATGTATTCTGACGTGACCATTGCTTGCATTCTTTTAAAAAGATCAAATTCACCATTCAAACTAATGTTTGTCAATACGTTATTACAGCACACCTCACAGATGGATAGCAATACACTGAAAGCATGCGTTCACAAGCGCATCGTTTGTTATGTGTACGTGTAGGAGAATGAGGTGATTATGTAAAAGATTTAGTTTTCAGTGAAACCGAGGAATACAGCTTTTATAAAATGGAAATGCATCAAAACCATGTGTTTATGCTGATGTTCATTTAAAACTTTTAATGCCCTTCAGATAGAATTGTACCAAACTACACGGAATCAGACAAACCTAGTAAGGTGCTGTTATTTAGGCGTCTCCATTCTCTTCAGAAAAACAATATTTTAAGCCCCTTAGAAGCCATATGATGAGGTATGAGGTCGTGTCATATTTGTTCAAATACTGCAGCTGCAGTACAAACATTCAACCTCCGTGACTCCTAAACACAGGAAACAACAATACACAAATTTCCTTTTCAAAATCCAGAGGTCTCAGATGATGACACAGAACTTGAAACTTTGGCAGGAGAGAACTGGATAGAAGTTGTAAGTAAGAAAATTGGGAAACTTCAATGTGTCGGGCGAGTGTATTGATCAAATTGTAGATTTGTTTCCCTCAGTTCCCATCTTCCTCCACATCTGCTCCAGTTTTGGAAGATGTTGTTGAGTCAACTTTGAAGAAGCATAACTGTGAAGTACATTCTGCGGTTATTTCAGATTTGGAGAAAAAAGCTTTGTGAATCACATCTTTTGAGTTCAGCTCTAGGGAAAGATTTCAACACCATTTAAGAGGCCACTCCCATTTTTCAGTCATTGAACCAGTAGAATACATACTACACAACAAAGAAGTATTGGAACATATTGGAATGTTCTGTTAACTGTCATTAATGCAAATCTTGAAGAGTGATTCAAGTAAAAAAAACTTGGTGTCACTTCAGTAAACAAGCTTTTTTTGGCTGGAGATGAGGACTGATTAAATCTTAATACAGGTTCTGCATCTATAATTGTTTAATTTTATATATACAGGTCCTTCTCAAAACATGTAGTTCAAGCCTTATATTGTTTTAATATTAATGATCATAGCATACAGGTCATTAAAACCAAAAAAATCTAAAAAGATTGCGTATTTCATCCGACCAATAAAAGAAAAGTGTTTTTAATACAAAAAAATAATAGTTATGTTCAGTTATGCACTCAATACTTGGTCTGGAATTCTGACACTGAGTTTGAAGAAGTGGATGAAGATCAGCCAGGTCAAAAAAGTAAAAGAGACTCAGGACCAGACCTTCATCAGTCTGGACGATATAAACAGCGAGGACAAGCCTCAGAACAGCTGCGGCCAGGACAAGCCTATCAGCCTGCTTCAAAACGAAAGAGAACTTCAGGACCAGCCCGCCAGCAGGAATTCACAAGATCAGCCACTGAGCAGCCGATCAGACTGTCAGCAGCTTGAAAAGGACATATGGATGTCAAAAGATGGCAGAATTGAACGGTAGTCCTGCTCAAGAAATGAAGCCCCCGCCTGACTGCCATTGTGATTCGGATGATACCACGACCTACACGCTTGGCAGTCACTCGTGCATCAAGTCTTCTTTTGACCTTTTTATGACATACTCCATTAAGACAATGAGAAGTACATTTGCAACATGCACACAGTGAAACTCTGCTCCTCACGTGTGGTATGCCTGGCATAAAAAAGGCCACGTTCAATGGGACTTAAATGTTATTCAGGCAGATGTAGTGAAAACTGACCTGAGAAGGTTAAATTTTTGATGAAACAGTTCTGGGCAAACTTGTTTAATTTGACCTTTTGTTGCTAATTGTGAGTTATTGCTGTTTCATGATGCATTTCCTTGTTTTTACATTTTAATAAAAAAATAAAAACGAGTAGCACTTCTATTCATAAGTATCTGATTTGACAAAGGTGAAGGAAACAAATGTAAAAAGTGTTGCAAATGGGATGAGCATCTGTTGAGAATTTTAACAAAAAGAGAATTCAATATGTTGAAAAAATGGTCCACCAGACCCAGCAGGGCCTCCTGTGTAACACATTAAAGAACACCCTACAAGGGTTCAATTGTGATATGTGAAAGTCTTATAGCCGTAGATTTACTATATGTTACTAGTAAACTATGAAGAGGTTTAGAGTTTAAAGTTATTATAATTGTTATTATAGACTGAAGGTAAACTACTGGAATGCTAACCATAAATGTTTCTTCTGTTTAGTAAATGCTGTATTGACGGCAGTTGTATTTTTAATAGTTAGTAATTGTATTTTTTAACATATTTCAGTTAATTTTTTTTACTTCTAAAGGTGTTCTTAGTTTGTGCAGTTTAAGACACTGTTTAATAAATGATGGTGTTAGTTCTAAAGTGTTGTGCATGCACTTATTTGTATGATAAACTAAGGGAAATCATCCTAATATCAGCACTAAAAATAGGCAAAAAAAGAAATAAAAGTAATCGGCAGCACTTATCGGCCATCGACTGATGGACATCGGCTATAGAAAACCAACATCGGTCGATCTTTACCCACTAATATATAATATAGGCTTACTTTAACATACTGATGCCACGCAATTGTATTTTCACGTAAAAGAAATAACGAGAAATCACAGAATAATGTTTATTCCATTTTTTTATTATTCAAAAAGCACTGGAGGGGTTTTCTTTCATTGAAGGCAAACAATGAACCAGTTCAAATATCAAAGTCAAGTTTCATCCCATAAAATAAGTACTAAAAAGCACACCAAAAAGCAAGTAATAAATAAAACTAAACATTAAGACATTGCAAAATGAAAGAATCTGAGAAGGTTATTGGGTCAGGTTCTGCTCATGGAGGTTTCAGCATTGAACATTTTTCACCTGAGGAGAAGATACATCGAAGCCTCTGTATGGGCAAACCATTGCTACTCTGAGACAGTGAGAGCATGGTCTGCCAATGCCAGTGCGTTTCCATTTTAGTGTCAAAACTGTCAGACAGGAGAGAGATTGTACGCCGAGCAAATACGCAACACTCAAAATTCAGTTCTAGCTGGTCATCGATCCGGCACTACAATAACATCTACGTTCACTTTGAGTGCCTCGAATGCAGCAAGAACCTCACAATATTTGCTAAATTATGGGTCTAACTTAAAATGAAAGTACAACCAAAACAGGATGTGTGTGTCATTACCTCACTTCTGCCATCCCTTAAGCTAATCTAGAAAGCTATCCTAAAATAAAAAGAACAAAAATAAAGAAAGCATTCAACAGGAAAACAATCCTGACAGTGGTGTGTAGCAGTAGCCACTAACTTCTTGAGAACAATGAGAGGGATATCAATTGCAAAGTCGAATCCGGACAACTACAAGAGCGCATTGTGAATGAGCCACAATGGTCCCAGTCTGTTGAGCCCCTCATTGACGGCACCGTCAACACACCAGTCCACAGACTGCTCTCTTTTGCAAACAAAACTAGTAAAAACGCAGCACACTCACTCATCTGTGAAGAAATAACATAATCGTAGGGTTAGCTACTAACAGGGCAGTTGATACGATTCTGGATTATTTGCTCAAAACCAAAGAGACAGTTCACCAACAAACTTTTCTCCGATCCAGCTCTTTCGGTGCGCCCAGGCTAAACAAAGAAAGCCTCTGACTCCAGGTGCAACGAAGAGTGGCATTCTCAAGACCTTTCACAATATTCCTCAATTACAGAACATTCAAATGTTCCTGAAGTGGCCTCTTATGGGTTACTTATCTAAAGTTTCCTTGTGTGAGTTTACGGGGACACTTAGAAGCGAGAGGGCACCTCTTCAAATTGAGACATGACATGAAACCATGATACATGTACACACTTGGAGTTATTACACGTTTACACCAAATGTAGTGTGCCACAAAAATAGAGTTACATGCAAAATGATGAATACACTTTACACCGTGACCGCCGAGAAACCATTCTAAGAATGGTAAGAATAACAAAACAGTTTCAGTTGTGGAACCCTCTCTAAATTCCTCAGCCCGCAGGACATGGAAAAGAGTGTGCTGGTGACTTCTCATTTGTAAGGTGAGCAATCTTTTACATAATTGTCATTGTGCTTTAAGCCACTGCCAGCAGTTTCTTAAACACTCCGACTATTGAATGACCAGAAAACAGTATGGAGCATTGAGGGAGCTTCATGCACTTAGGCTCCAGAATGACAAAAAAACACTTAAACATCCAAAAAAAAAAACATATCGGTTTAAGCACTCGGACAAAGGTGCATACATTTATTTCAATTTATTGTGACGGGGATCTGTCCCCATCCACAGAGTTCCTCTAGTTTAGCACTATGCAGAAGCATCTATATCACACAAGCACAAATCAATCACATCCTTGACTATTCCAGCGAGAAAAAAGTGCATTATTGCATGTGTATTTCTTTAGTTGAGAAGAAGACGCCTGGCGGCTATACCTGGAGAGAGTATCTGACAGTAAACAATGGTGCAACACAAGTCAAAGGATTTTAAGGCTTTACGTTTCCTGATTAGTTTTTTTTTCTCTGAGATAGTTGTAAGAAGTCCACAGAGAGGACCATTTAGGAGACACTCCCACATGAACATACACACACTGTACGAACGCGTCGCACACAAGCAGCACTATTCTATTCAAGCGTGTACTCTCACCCTAATACAAGCCGTAATATTCTAGCAGTTCATCATAATATAGCATCTGAGCATCGCAGCCGCGGATATAAATCTATGCATATCCTTACACCCTACTATTGAAAACATTGCTACATGTACCAACATGTCTAAAATGACACGGAGAAAAACAAAAGCAACTAATAACAAAAGCATGGTCCCATCAGTCGCCACAACAATACTAGCAAACAAAAATAAATGGACACTAATTTCAGCAGGGAACACGTTGTGGAAATGTTAACGGCAGTGGTTCTAGCCCAGGGGAACTCACTGGCCACGTCGGCTAAGTTCAAGAAATCAAAACCCACAACGAAATCAGGAGGATTTAAATGGAACATAAAGATCATTGCATCACGATAAAAGCCAATTAAGAGAGGAATTTGACATTCCGTTAATAAATAGATTATGCATGATTGATAAATTAGTTAAAAGCTCAATGAAATGGTTTCTACCTGAAGAAATCTTCTGGCCTTTTTAGTTTTGGCCATCCAACGTTTGGTCTGAAGTCAACAAGCCTGAATAAGTTCAAGAGAGAAGTGCGCATACAATGCCACGATCGTGCGACTGTATCCGGTTATTGCATTAAAGCAAGGGTGGGCAAAGTCATTCCTGGAGGGCCGGTGTCCCTCCTGGTTTTTGTTGCAGCCTTGCTTCCGTACAAACCTTGGCAGCTTTAAACAAACCAAGGAGAGCTTAGTTAGAAGATCCAGGTGTGTTTCATGAAGGTTGCAACTAAACTGTACAGGGCTGTGGCCCTCCTTGCCCACCTCTGTGCTAGGATTTGAACTGAAGCAGGAGTGGAACAAAAACCAGGAGGGACACCCACCCTCCAGGAATGACTTTGCCCACCCCTGCATTAAAGAGTGAAAAGGCCATTTGTAACAAAGCACAAGAAAAGACAAGGAAGAAGGAAACTCAAAGGTTGGTTTCTAATTGTACCGAAATCAGAAACAACTGGTTTAAAGAAGCCATTGCACGAGTAATGCCCAAGAGGAACATATAAATACAATGTGACCATTCCACAGATTATTTTGGTTGTATTGCAGATAGAGTTTGAAAACCCCACACCGGAGAGGTTTGGTAATCAACAAAGAGACATTTACGCATCATCAAAGAACAGGTAAACTTCCCTTAAACTGTGATATCCTTTCGAAAAAAAAACTGTGCTACCCATGTCGGACAGGCAAAGGAATCGATATCCAGAGAAAAAGAATCCACTCATATGCAAATATGAAAGATCAGAACATGTTCCCCATCGGTTGATTCAGTCTCATGACTCGGAATGTGCTTGAGCATCTGTTTTGGTCGTCACGGGGTGGGTGAGGGTGATATGAAGACATGGTGGTGAGAGTTTGTGGAAGTGAGGGCTGAGCTCAAAAGGATCCCAGCATGCACAGTGATCAAGTCAAGCTGCAGCTTCTGTAAGGGGAAGCAGTGCTGGAGGCAGGCGGTTATTCGGCAGCACTGGAAGCGTCAGGCTGGGTGGAAGTGGATCCCTGAGCCGAACCTTTGCGATTGATCATCGAGGGGTGGAAGCTGGGGTGTCGGCGGGCATGCTTGATCAGGTGGTCGCTGCGCATGAAGCGCTTGTCGCAGAGTGGGCACAGGAAGCGTTTCTCGCCGGTGTGGGTCCGCAGATGTCGAGCCAACTCATCTGACCGCGCAAACTTCTTTTCACAGTCAGGCCAAGAGCACGGGAAAGGCCTCTCACCTGCAGAGAACGCGAAGGGGAAAGATGACAATGACATTAGACCACAAGAACAGCCTTCAGAACACTTGCTGGCTCGGAATCAGAACGCTTGAGGAAACGTGTGAAGAGCATGACGCAGGACACTGACAAACATTCATTATTAAAGCAAGGGAAATATAAATCATTGTTCTGGGTTAATTTATTTTTATGCAAAGGGAGATAAACTTGTGAAGCAGTGAAACCCCTTTTTCTCCAAGGACTGTGCCACCTCTGAATTTGTGCCTAAAACCAAGAGGAATCCTCTTATTGATTGAGAAACGATGAGCATCATCATCACTTATTAAAGAGAACCTGATTCTCGACAAAATCATTATTTATAATGACATTTTTTTATTTATAGTCACTTATTTAGAGTCACTGGTAACAGGAGGTACGCTACTGGAAAGTTTGGGAACCAGTGATTTAGGCTACAGCAGAAAAAAATACTAATCTTTTTTAATTTGTCTGAATGTGTTTATTTTCGAACAGAATAATACTTATTTAGAGAGACCTTATGTGATGGTTATGTCATTATTTTAACACAGCATTCCTGAGGGGACAGATGATGAAGTAAAAGCTCGGTATCTCTCTGTCTGCACTTTGTTTTGGTAGATTGCTTGTGTTTCCGCCTTTATGAGACTCTTTATGACTCTCCGCCATCAGGTGAATAATGAATATTATTGCAAATTAAATAAGGCTGGTCAAGTAAAATTTCTAGGTAATGTTTATTTAGCACTAGTAAATAGGATGTTTTTTTTTTATTTCTCCAGAATCGATACTCCGGCCTTTCATAATTAGGCACCGGGGGTGATTAAGTACTGGGTTTTAGTACCCGTTCCTATGTATTACTGATACAAATTGTGACAATTTTTTATTGCGATACATTGTGTAATAGGGCTGAATGATATTCTCAAAGAGGGATTTAAAAAAATGATCCGAACGCTTGACATGCTGTATGTTCTACCATCCCGCACATGTTTTTAACACGTCTCAAGGCCGCAAAGCTTGATAGACTTGTGTTCTTGGCTAAAAACCCTGAGTAAGCAAAAAAATCACATGATCATGCTAAAGAATACTCAGGTTAGAAGTTTTATATTATTTTGTTTAGCCATTATGATGATGAACAACACTGTTTTATCTTGGCAGTTTTGCTAAGTAAAGTTGACAAAAAAAAAAAACAAAAGATTGTGAACCAAAATACTTAAGAGTTGTTTTATTAAAAAAATATATTTAAGTTAAATTATGAACCAATCAGGGGGGTTGATGTAAAGCTGCTGTTTAAATGTGTTCGGATTTTCTGTTTAGAGGAATATGTTCTCTAATCAGTTTAGGAGATGTAATACAAAATATATTAAAGTTTTATTGTATTTTGTTTATTTTATATATTTAGCCATGATCATGATGAACAACACTGTTTTACTTTGGCTAAGAAAGATTGTGAACCAAAAAGTTTTTTTTAATGAAAATTATTTATTTAAAGTTGTATTGTTGTAAACCAATCAGGGGATTGGTGTAAAGCTGCTATTTTATTTTTAAATATTCTGCTTTTGTGTGAATAAAATATTAAGTGACCTTTTTGTCACTTGTAATGAAGCTTGCTTATTAATGAAATTATTAATATGTAATTATTGACTTTAGCCTGGATTCATGGCTCTCAAAATTGTAATATATATATCGGTCAGCCCTATTGTGTAACATATCAAGATGTTACACCGCAAATGAATTATAATTCTAGCTTATGTGTAATTAAAACTTATTTGCTTATTTAACTGAATTGCATAAACATTTTGAAAATACATTCCCCAAACTGAATGATGTGTGACTTACATGCAGAAATGGTAACAAAATTATCCCTTAACTAATATTTGTCCTATTCATTACACTAATGGTTAAGAAATGTGATTTATGTATTTCGAAATGCATTCTGAGCTAAATCTTCAGCAAATATGCAGAATTTTTTTTTTTTAATTCTTTACCCATTTGGATTTACGAGATCATGGCAAGCGCTCGTCAAAGTTGAAAATGCATTCTGGCTAGCCACGCCCACCCTCCATCAATAATTTCTTCAGGGCAGTGAATGGCATTCTGGGTGAGAGTAAAAGCGCACAATTGAACGGATTGTACAAAATGAAATATGGCTGTGGTGCTGTGTCTGAAAAAATTAACGAGTAAGTGGCTCTTTTTTGGCCGAAATAGCAGTATCGGTAAGAAAGCGCTGAAAATAAAAACCGAAATTGTCGCCACGCCTCTCCAATCCTCCCGTCTTGTTCGCGCTGTCTTTACACATCAAACACGGAGTATGTCGGTGGTTTGGAAGCACTTTTTTCTTGTTTGTGCTCTGTCGTTTGGTACAGTAATTTAAAATTGAAGTAAAAAAGCAGCTAGCATTTTTTTTGCATAATTATGCTACAGAAAGAAATTTTATTTAGTTTTGTTTTTGTTAATTACTGTTATTCATTATCAATAAAAGCTTGATTGCTTAATTAAAATGTAGGTTTTTTAATACAAAAAACAAAAAAACTATTTTAAACATGTTTTAATGAAGCCATTTTCGGTTTCGTCTTCGGCCCGGAATTTTCATTTCGGTACATCCCTGGTAAAAAAAAATGATGCAACAAGAACCTGTGCAACAAATTTGGGTTGATGTGTTGAGGCCTTAACATCAATATGTTGTCTTTGACAATCCAACAGTATAAAATAAACGTTGGCTTAAAATAAAGTTAGGACCGCCCACACAAATTAGCATATGGATGCAGAAATAAACAAACAAAGGTGTGTTGAAATGTAATAATACATTAATAATCTATGTATTTACTCTTATTTGTTTAGCGATATATTGATGGATTTTTGTTATATGGTATATTTACATTTAGGGAGGTGTGTTCAAAATAAACTAATTCCCATCTTGTAATAAGACCAGCTTCGTTTAATTTGTTTATAGATGAGCAGTAAAAAATGGTGGATTATCAGAGGCTTAGCATTCATGGCATATTTGCATAAGGGGCAGAGCCCCCTAAAGCTGACGTTAAAAAGCACCCTGGTTTACTGTAATTAACGTTGCCATGGTTACCATCCAAGAGCGTAATGACCACGGTTAAACCACTGGTATCACCTCCATCACATGCAGCTAGCTGACTCCAACACAGGTGTAACGCTGGCACTTGTCGCACCATCCTCCACCCACCAACCCTCCCTTCTTCCCATGTGCTCGGTGTTACCTGTGTGCGTTCTGATGTGCGCTTTCAGGTGGGACGATTTGCCGTAAACCCGGTCACATCCGTCGAAAGTGCACTGGTGACGCTTGGTAGGAGACCGTGGGGCGCCGCCTCCTCCCCAAACCAGATGGGATGAGCTGTACTGTCCCGGGACAGGGGTGGCAGAGGGGGTCATGGTCGGGGTGGTGGAGTCAGACAACGTGGTGTAGCCGCTCTCCCCGCACGACGAGTTGCTGCTCTCCGAATAGGCCGACATGGGGCGAAACGTCCCGTGGAGGTCGGTGAGGATCTCTGCCACCATCATAATGTTGGTCCCCTCTAATCGGAGCGTGTCCCGCACCTCCATGTCCTCGCTCGACCCCTCCGGTTCCCCGGCAGGAAGGCCTTGAGGAGGGGCCTGAGCCACACCGGACACCGGAGTGGGTCGATGGAGGACGGGGCCGCTAGATATGGACACCAGGCACTCGGCGGCCAGATAATCCGAATAAGCGAAGGACATTTTCTCGCGGGTGCGGTTAACGACAAAGCAAACTTTGTGATGGAGAGCCTCGTTTCCTGCGCCCCGTCGATTGTTCTCCTAAGTCTTTTCTCTCGTTGCTTTTTATCATGAGATGTCCCTGTGCTATCGATCCAGTCTGAAATGAATACGACGAAAACAAAAGAAACTCGAGTTTAAAATCCAAAAAGGTACAAAATAAAGACACAACTAGCGTGTCTGCTTCTCAAGCCCCAACGTGGTGTCCTACATCGCCTCCTGGTTCATTGTGTCTGCTGCTGCTCCTCCAACCGGCAGTGCCCTCACCACGCCTCCAGCAGCGGCTCGGTAATGCTACTACAGGAAGGGAATGATATGAATATTCATTACGTAACGCTACGTTGCCAGTACACTTCTAGCAGGTTGGCTGAAAAACGGACGTTGACATCTAGGCGGTACTCATTTGGGTTCGAATTACAACGAGCTCATGATTATTGAATACACGGGAACGCCACATGAAGTTACTTAAAGATAATTTATGCGCCAGCTAATGAATATTCATAAGGTTGCGCTTGTCATGGTAAGATTCGTATTTGAGTCATTGTATGGGAGACCGTTGAGATAATAGGGATGAGGTATCCGTTGTATAAAAGTCATAACAGATCTCTTACAAACAGTCATTAATAATAATAATAATAAAAAAACAGCCCATAGCAGCATGTTTATAGATGTTAATCATGGCTGATAACATGCATCATTGGAAAGTTTGTTTCAGCTATTTTAACTGATCATCGAATGATATACAGTGGTACCACGAAATACGAAATTAATCCGTTCCAGGGTGGCATTCGTATCTCGAACATTTCGTATCTCGAAAGCAAGTTTTACATGTAATCCGTGCAACGGCTCTTAGAAACAACGGTATAAGAAAACCAGGGAAAAATCAAGTAACGTTTCTTCAATACTTAAATCTACATTGTTAATGTAATAAATGATAATAAAACCCAAGCAAAATACTTAATATGTACACAAATGTGAAACCTAACCTTGCGAGTGAAGCGATATGTCGATGGAGGTGGAACGGTGGCAGAACACATTACGGCACCATGTATGAAAGTTAACTTTCTAGAGATATTTCACGAATTTCACGTATCAGCCCCTTTTTGCACTTGGGGGATAGGAGTGCCAGGACCCGGAAGTGCAGCGCGACATCAGACTTAACAAGGCAATAATAGACCAAAACTGTTTGTGATTGTTCGTATCTCGAAGCAAAAAATTTCCATTTATATCTCGGGAGACCACTGCATTTAAAATTATACTCTGAGCTGACGGGAGTTGTGACAGTACAACCATAAATGACTAAGTACACTTTAAAAAAGGTTCTATCTAGAATTAAAACTGGTTCTTTGGCTCGTAATCATAGGAGAACTTGTATCAGTGTCATTTAACACGGATCTTCAAAGGTGCTATTTATAACCAAGCATGTATTAAATAAATAAACTTTGGCATAATATGACCAGCATCTGTATATAGCAAATTACAAACAGCAAAGAACTACTTTAGGACCACAAGTACCAAAAAGGCCATAACGCTAACAAAGTGCTATAACAGTACATCAAAAACCACAAAGAACCGGAGAGGAATCAAAAAGAGCTTAAGTGGAAAAAGTGTTATATAGCACCCTCAAACCTGCAAGAACCGGTATACAACTCATTTTGAAACTCTTTGTCAGGTTTAGACGATAGAGTTAATGAATCAATCGAAGACATATGTGACAAACTAATTATCAGATTTCAAATAATTGATTGCAGCATGAACCTGAAAATCAAAAAATTCCCAGGAAACTATGGTTGAACCAGTGACTTTAATTCCCTTTTTTATTTCAACTTGCAACACATAATAAAAAACAATGCATTACTTGGAAGACATGCAGTCATTTCTTAACTAGCTGATAATACAGTGTTTTTGAACATAAATAAATCAGCAATGCATCAGAAAGGTGTGGAATTCCGATGAAAGAAACTTTAACTTATTGGGGCATTAAAATCTGTGTGATAGAGGTAAGTTAATCTTTTTCGAAACCATTAGTTATCGAGACTGTTTATTCCCTTTCGGAGTCACAGGGGTCTGCTGGTGCCTCCAGCTTACATGGGGCGTGAGGCGGGGGTACACTCTGGACAGGTTTCCAGTCTATCGCATGGCAACACACACAATCACTCACATTCACACCTAAGGGGAATTTCGATTATTCAATTAACCTGCTGCATGTTTTTTGGGGATTGTGGGGGAAACTGTAGTACCCGGAGGAAACCCATCCAAGCAGAACATGCAAACACCTTCTAGGAAAGTCACAGGCGAGCCTCGAACCTTTTAACTGGAAGGCCACAGTGCTACCACTGCACCTTTTTCAAAACTTAAAATGTGGCATGTCCCCCTGTTGCTTAAGCACATGCATCTCATAAAACACTGTTGTTGAACTGACAGTAAAATACATTATTGCTAAAGTAAATACAGTACAACCAAAACAATTCAAAAGAGAGAACGCGCATGCTTCACCAATTACGTTTTTATCCAATCATTAATAAAAAGGAACGACTGATTTCCCTAAATGTAGTTGAGTAAAAAGTAAGATATTGGACTTTGAACTGTAGTGAAGGTAAAAAGTCTCCCCAAATTTAAATGCTTAAGTCTTCTTCTTCTTCGGCTGTTCCCAGTTTAGGGGTCGCCACAGCGAATCATCCATTTAAATGCTTAAGTAAAGCACAGATATTACTCAAGTAACGAAATACATTTACTTGTTACTGATCAGCACTGGTCATTTTAAAGCATAATTTTAAATTTAAAAGCATTTTAAAGTACGTTGGCAGCCATTACCATCACTTCAGAAGAATCAAAATTGGCAAAGGAGGAAAGATGCTAGCCATGGGACAATGAAGACATCGGATTTACTGAAGGTTTCATCCGATGATACAGAGTCAATGGCTGTCACTTAATATATAAAAACATAATATAACTTAAACAAATGACTACAAATATCACCTCCTCAGAGTTTTCATCAAGGTTATATCAAGCAATACATTGAAAACTATAATGGAGAAGAACGTGTTTTTTTAGCTGTAAAGCTGGGCAGTTGAACATTGGCTGTCAATAGGATCCTCTAGCGGTCAGTCGATGAACTGCAGCTTCCGTTTATTAAAAGGGTCATGTGATGAAATAAAGTCTGATTCTTCATGCTCCTATAGAGGACAGTGACACACTTGTACTTCAACAGACCTCTGTCTGTCATTTCCCAACTCTCCTCTCTTTCCTCCTGTCAATTTTTCAATTCAAATAGCCAAAAACTGAATAATAATAATAATAATAATAATAATAATAATAATAATAATAATAATAATAATAATAATAATAAAAAATTTCCACTAGTTGAATAAAAGCATTGTCCACAGAAGTGTAGTGTTACATGTAGTGTTCGCTAGGGGGCACACTTGTACACCATATGTGCGAGCAGAAAGGGTTATCGTAATATCGTTAAGATATATCACAGTGTTCAAGAAAAAAAGGGTGACAGGGTGAGTATTTTATTCATAATTTCCTTAGTGTTCTTATCATAAACATGAGAATATCTTCCTTTTCAGCAATTAAACACCACAACTAGAACTTAAGTACCGGTAACTCAATGTTCTCCTAAAAAGCACAATATCGATAAAAGCATTACTATTGAACCCAATTTAAAACATTAAAAATGTTGGTTCGCCACGTTCATGTCAGTACATAATGGTCATATAGTGATTTGGTAAATTAAAGATGTTAAAGGAGTATTTCCAGGAGTAAGGCCATTCCCTACACACCATATCGGGGCACCGATCCGTGAATGTGAGTGTAGTGGGTTGATTTTACATGGAGCTAGGAGCAGATTTTTATGGTTTTTGGTGTTTTTCACTCGTTCCAAAACCTTTCAGAGTTCAGGGAGAGTCTACGTAACTCTGTCTATCTCTGTACCCCGCCACGTGTTTTCACAGATGTGTTCAGGGCGCGCTAGTACACTTCGTGGTAATTGCCCTTAATCTAATGCATTTTATTTTATGGCTGTCACGACAGACACACAGTCGTGTTGATTAAGAAGACGGAAATCCTCAAACAGTGATGAAGGTGATCGAGAATATAAGTACATAATAAAAGATGACAAAGGAGAATGTGAGAGTGGATATCTCTATAGTTTTCCTCTCGCACTTGGAAACAAAAATGTGAGCGAACAAAAGCAGTGCTTGCGTGTTTTTTCTTTCTGCGTGTTTAATAAAATGTTGAAATATAATGATGATAAAACAAATAAATCAATACATTTGGATATTAATTTACCATATTTTCCGCACTGTAAGGCGCACCGGAATATAAGGTGCACCTTCATCGAATGGCCTATTTTACATTATATATATATGTATGTATGTATGTATGTATGTATGTATGTATGTATGTATGTATATATATATGTATATATATATATATATTAGGGGTGTAACGGTTCACGGTATGTATTGAACCGTTTTGGTACGGCCTGTTCGGTTCGGGACACTTGCGTACCGTTTCGGTATTCGGTATTTTTATTAAATTATATAAATGTATTATTAGCGCGATATTAAGCGCAGCGGAACCATGTTCCTAGGCGAGTTTCCGCACGGACGCTATTGAGTGATGAGCGCGAGTAGGAAAATGGCATCATTCTCTGTTAAAATACATAACGGGGATAGACGAGTGGAAAAATTTTAAGTTGTATGCCGACATTGTTCCACGGAGATAGTTTCCGCACGGACGCTATTGAGTGATGAGCGCGAG